>JABYQR010000025.1:0-237199 GCA_022592445.1 Cytidiella melzeri | reverse complement strand
GGATCGCAAGAATGTTCCGCAGGATGTTAAGGAGCTAGTCGTTTACGAAGAGACCGAAGAGGGTCTTCGATGCCGGGACCGAAAACATACAATGCAAGTATTCTGTACTTTGTACATCACCAGCGATTGTTAACACCTCTCCAGGGCAGAAGTATTGACGGAGCAAACAAAACGGCGTCGGAACTGTACGTCAAGATATTGTCGCTTCGGAATTCCGTCACTCGCACCAGACCAACTCAGCATTGTTAGATGATGACAATGACTTTTAACGGAGGATACATTTGTATGAAACGGCCCATTACATATTCGGCCACTAGGTTCGGGTAAGCCAAGTTCAATATGACATACTAGTAGTCGACCGTTGACCAGCGTGCGCAGTATTTTATAGGTCGTCATGTCAGATACTATCACCATCCCTGCCATCACGATGTACGAATAACCCTGATTCTGCAACAGTAGCCCTATCAGCGAAAGCGAGAACGTCACGAACGGACTGTTCGACAGTGATAGCTCCCTCAAAGTGCGGATACTTCTCTCGAATCCTAGCCGTGATCACCGCCAGCAACTTATCGGTCTCTTCTTCACCTAGAGACGAATTTGCGAATTAGCGTTGTGTTTGCATATGACGCCCGCATACAACAACTTACTTCCGGGCATCGTTTTCACCATTCCGGGGGTGATGGTCAGAAATATGACGCCTTCGTCTCGAAAGCGAGCGGCGTATTTTGCCATCGCGAGATTTACAGCCGCTTTCGAGATTCCGTAGCCAGCGAAATTAGCAAAGTTGATTGTGGATGCCACTTTCGGCGACCCAGCAGTGGTGGAGATCGTGATGACCTTTTTTGTTGTGCCAGCACGAAGGAGAGGGAGGAAGGCGTTGACGGTGTGAATGGGGCCAATGGTATTGGTCTTGAACTGCAGCGGTTTCAGTGTAGCTTGTAGGTCAGTTCATTGTTCTGAAGGGCGTACGTATAACAGGAGATCCTCCTCCAAAATCTCTGGACTAGGACTGTAGATTCACGCATGAAGGTGAGTATGTGTGCCCTTTTCATTGTCAGAGAACCACGCGTACAAGGCGTCGAGGGTCAGTCCACTTCTTTCGTGCGTCATCAATGCACCGTTGTTGATCAGTACGTCTACCGTTCCGCCAGTAGTCTGCGAAACTACGTCCGCTGCACGCTGCAGGAAACGACCATCAGTAGGCAGGAAGATGTGAGCAATGGTAATCTAAACTCACTTGAAGTGCTTGGGCGTCGTTGTTATCGGCTTCTACGACATGGATGTTCTTGTGAGGATGTCCAGAAACAAACTCCTCCAACTGTCCAGCGGTCGACTTGCTCCTAATGATGGCAAATACCGTATTGTCGGGGTCAGCACTGAGAACTCGGACGAATCCAAGCTATATATGAAGGCATTGTTAGCAAGCTCGACAGGTCAGGAAAGCCTATAGAGGTACAGTACCCCGAGGCCTCGCGAACTTCCTGTGATAGCGTAGGAAGGCATGTTGAGAGCGGATGTGCGTAACATCGACGGTCTTGAAATATCTTTATGTATAGGGCCGAGTCATATCAAAAGTGTAATAAAGCTTTCGTACCGAATTAGATGCCGTGTCTGATGCGTCAATTCCACACGAAACATCCGTGTTCATCTTCAAATACTTACTTACTGTGACTAGCTTTGGTGTGGACATGATTCAGCCGAATGAGCATACACCTGAAGGCTAACCAAGCGAACAGCGAGCCATTGCCTTGCGCACCCAACTGGCTTGAACTTGTCGGATTGTTGAACCGCGACAGTTTGAACACGTGGGATATGTCGAGAAATTCGGTGTGCGGGTATGATAATCTCGACTCCTTCAACTCCACCGTATGGATCTCCAATCGCCCAGGCTCGGTGGGAGTAGGCAGTCCTGCGGCGCGATCTTCAACAAGCCACGCCGCGTGGCTGTCGATACACGATCACATGCATTTTCTGCAGTAGACGCCACTCGTGCACCGCGGCTTCAAGACAGTTTCTGTCCTCCGACTCACGACCAACTCGTGGTCCTCAGTAGCGTCCGCCGTGAAGCTACACAGTCCTTTTGTACTTCGCTCAGCTGCAATCGTAGAATGTCCAGAAGGTCGAAGAGAATCAAGAAAATACATGACGACAGTCCGGTAGTGGCACCGTCAGCTCTGTCTGAGACAACCCCCGAAGAGGCAGACTCAGAGTATGAAGACCGTTCTACCAAACCGCGGTCGAAAGTTGCTCGAAACAAGCCGTCTAAAACAACTAGGGTTGGTCGTTCCGGTAAAATACGTGGAAAGCTCCAAGAAATGCTTGACATGCCCCTGGACGTGATATTGGATGTAAGTTCACGTCTATCTGACATATGTACGCTAATGTGACTTTCATAGATATGTAGTCACCTCAGCCCTAAAGATCTTATGAACCTAGCAAGGACATCGAAGGATCTACGCAAGTTCTTCATGAGTCGTAACACGCTGGCCTTTTGGAAGGCTGCAAGGCTTAATATTCCGGGCCTACCACCATGCCCTGCCGACCTCAGTGAGCCTGCGTATGCCAGCCTCATGTTCGATGCGCGCTGCCACGTACGTTGCGTCCCTGTTATGTCTATCATATGCACTCATGTCAGTCTTACAGCATTGTTCGAGCAAAAATTGCTATTACGTGTATTGGCGATGTAGAATACGACTTTGCAAGAGTTGTCGTGCGTTGCAGTATGTATATGCACCTCGGTTTTGAGTGAAGATGGACTCATTTGACCCTGAAATGCAGAGAAGTGTCTGTGCACCAGGGTAAATATCAATATGTTGAGGACTTGGTTAGGCCTCGAAGTGTTAGTAATGTTGTGCCCAGCTTGATGGCCACCCCTAACTCCTGTACGACATGTTATCTTGTAGCTATGAACTCATTTGACGCCTTGACGCTCTAGGTTACGACACATACTATGCACCTCAATTACAGAAGTTTTTGACAGCTGTTTCCAAGACACCCTACTATAACCGTGCGGCATTCTTTTGCGAGCAGGAAAAGTTAGTCTCAATTTTGAAACAGGTAGGTTTCTCATCTTTCTAGCGATTTCAACAACATTGATCATTCATTACCAGAACGTGGATCAGATGGACGACTTCTTTCGGAATTCGAAAGAGTCTCGAACCTCCGAGCTCGACAATTTGCGCAAAGGAAGACGAGAAGCGTGCGTGTATGTGTCTACCGTATTTTCTCTGTCTAATCTTAGCACCTTCACAAGCATTTTCGAGAGGCTTAAGCAAGAAGGCTGGCAGCTGGACATCGATTATTTGACTCAAACGTATGCTGAATACCGTTTGTTCGTTAAGCTGCCAGAAGTACGCAAAGCACAGGCGCTGACTGATAGAAGTGAGAGCTCTGTGCTTCATCCGTCCACCCATTGACAATTGTTATACAGTTTGGGATAACATTGGGGGGCCAATCATCGTCTTCATGCACAGTGTCAGACAAAACCGCTTATCTGCTGCACGAAGAGTAATCATAATGGAGAGGTTAGAAGCCATGCGCAAACTTGTCGAGGAAGCTGTGTCACAAATCCAAGGGTGCACCTTGTCCTCTCGCGAAGTAGCCTATTACATCCCGGAGATCTCTCAAATGCTGGACCCCGATTTCGAGGACTTCGACGCTCAGAAGCTCCAAGACATCGTTCATGCATCGATTCCGAAATACCTGGAGAAACGTGCAAAGGATGCCCGAGAGTACCTCAAGAAGTTGTTTCGAAATAAATTCGACGTCGACGCCTCTGTGGACCCGTTTACGCTCGCCGCCACTGCGTGGCTGAATTGCGGCAATTGTCAGCATTCCATGTTGTTTGATCAAGCTGTTCAGCATCCGTGCGGAAACCACTGGCCAGAGAAGCCCGAAACGTTGTCGCTAGAGTGCTACAACGTGGTCGAAGCCAAACTCAGGAGCCAGGAAGTTTGGACGGTCAATGCGTTCCGCCACACGTTTGACAAGATGGAGACGGTGATCAAGGCATGCGGACTGGATGTCAGCACAGCGACTGTCCAGGAGCTGGACCGACCTGAAATACGTCTGCAATGCACTATGCACCTCTCATGTCACTTTGTCTCCGTGTCTACCTGGCGCTCAGCAGTACGTCGGCTCGCCCTCAATTCACATAGAGTCTCTGAGAGACGTGATCGCCTGACCTTGGTTTTAACTAGATTTGTACTCGCAACTCTTGTTGTCTATCTCCTACGTTCTCACTGGCGACCGAAGGACAGGTGTCTGCCGCAAAGGCTTTGGAACCAGTCGCCGAGGCGATATATCAAGCATCTTTAGCCCAGGATCGGGAGTTCCGATGTACTCATTGTACCACCAAGCAAAGGCTTACAACAGAAGCCCTCATGGCGCATCTGAAGGACAGGTGAAGTCTTGCTTGTTTCCCTCGGGTTATGCGGTTCTTGTTGCTGACCGCTATGTAGCCACGCAATCGCAGAACCTGCGGAGGAGGACTGGATAGATGAACACACGACTATGACAGCGCCAGGACCGGTCTTCCTAGTCTCGGACAAGCTGCGAGATCTGAACGACTGGACAACGCAGCAGTTATTAGATGAACATATCACAGCGTATTTCGAGTTTGAGTAGGTGTTGAGCTCGATTTACAATACCGTCTTGTGCGCCGTGCGGACCGCTTCCGTCTTACTCTTGTCGATTCAAAAGACAATCACTAATGTTCATGTGAAATACGGACCATACGAACCATGTCTCTGCACATTGTATTTTACACCAATACTATTGATTGCATTAAGATATTCCAAGCCACGGAGAATGGTCGTACATACAGGATAAGCATATAATCATAGTATTGTGTGATTTGTTCTCCAGATTGAACATGTAGGATATCGACACCATTTGAAGTCCGAGGATCGAAAATCGTGGTATCGAGGATGAAGTTAACAGAACATTCCTCTCGCAGCTATGACAAAACCTAGGAGTTGTGCAGAAAGACAAAACCAGAGTTGGACGACCATTAGCATAGGACGACCACGCCATGCACGCAGCCCACAAGTTTCAAGACACGCACCGCAAGTAGAACGATGGCGATGACAACGACGAGAACGAGCATCAGGCAAACGGCTCGTCTGCCAGCTTTGCGTTGATACTCGTGAGCGGTGCTGAGCTCGTCTGCTGCGCCGGAAGTGTCCACTGCTACGGACGAGATGTTTGACTCGATGTTATCTAGAAAAGATGCGATATGGTTATGAACCTGCCCGATAACTTGCTTCCGAGCGACGGCTTACCAATCATTCCGCCCTGCTCTTGAACTAGCGTCCCGAGGTCCCTAAATATCTCATGTAGCTCGTGAATGCCAGTCTCGATCTCACGTATCTCGGCTTCACGCTCTTGAACTAAGGACTCTTGATATGCAAGCTCTTGTGGAGATAGAGACTGTTGGAAGAGTTGCGCTTGTCGTTGAGATGGTGAAGGACTCGAAGGACGTTCTTCACTGAGTTGTGTTTTAGTTAGTGCTGATATCAATATAGGGTAGCGATGGGACGAACAGCGCGTGTTCATCTTCGACTGCATGTTTGACACCCGCTACAACAGTTCGTTGTCGTTCGGCACTCACTTGTTGAGCACGTTGGAATGCGACGAGAGACATTTGGAAATCATGTGAAGTCTTCTGCAGGGATGTCTTATGCTGAGGCTGCGGAGGCACAATCAGTATGAAGCACGACAAGTTCTCTTACACAAAGGCCAACCAAACACCCACAAGAGAGGCCTGAAGCGTCGCGAGCTTCTTCAAGTCATCTGAACCACGTTTGGCCATAGCACGCGTCGTTTCGGTCAAATCATGTCTGAAGCAACGCAATGAGCAGCATGTCCCGCGAGGTTGAGCGGATGTGTACACACAGCGACTTTCTTAAAGCGCCGGAGTCCCTCCCTGTACCTAATTGATCCACTAGCTTGAGAATGCCCTGAACATTGGAGTTGACCTTGAACACCTGCAGTGACAGAGACGACTGCAATGATAGGAAGGCGGCCTCGTCTTGCGACTGCGGTATGACAGGTCCACGTGATGTTGACGATGGAGTACCAAGTCCTGACTCTATGTCCTGGAAACTCATCCTGGTGTGCGGACGAACGAGAAGCTGAGGTTGTTGCCAGTAGGAAGGAGCAGGGAGAGTAGAGCGTTACGGAGCGCCATTGTTCCAGTTGTTCCTGTGTGGTAGCCCCCCTCTTGACTATGTTGCAGCTCTACAGATAACACATAAGGCGAGATGGCCGAGCGGTCTAAGGCGCCAGACTAAGGCGATGTTGTTATCTGGTCCGAAAGGGCGTGGGTTCGAATCCCACTCTCGTCAGATTTTTCCCTTCACTGCCCAAAGCTCGGAAGGTTATTGCTCATACAGCAGGTTACTGTCCGTGTAATCATGTACATGTATATCAAAAAAGTGACACTTTAAATTGCAACTCTTCCCATATGCCTTCTAAGGTGTTTTGACAATTTAAGATCTACTGGTGTGGGTGGCCTGACTAGTCCATATATATATTGCATTTTACCTCTAGTTCTACTGTTGCAAAACTCTTTACCAACCCCTTGCACACCTATTAAGCACCTATATCATGTGGCTTGGACACTGATACACCCAGAAACCGCTGGAAATCCAACAAGCTCAAACAAGGACCCCTTCTTGCAAAAAAGCAGAGCCCCTTGTCACTCGAGAGCCCTTGCAGGACATCTTGAGGATTGCACAAGAGCTGGTTCTACAGCTTGCGTCTCGAGCTTATTTATGGCTCAGCCCTTGTGCCTTGTTTGGGCACTCAAGCTTATGCTTCCTCGAGTTGGGGTTTGAATTCTTGCGCAAGTTCTTGTCTGTGTTCTCAGGCGAGCTTTTCTTGGCAGCCTCAAGCACACTGGCACTCTTCTTTGCCACCCTTGTGTTAAAACTATATAATATAATATGATATGATATGTAGTTTCCCACGCCTTATTACAAGGACACTTTAGGTAGCAGAGTTCCCACAGTCTTGATATGGGAATTATGCAGCCGTATATGGAAACTCAAGTAGTAACCATCACATTAGCTGAGACGTACAGATATGGGTTGTAGTAGTACTATACATATATGTACGCCTGTGTTCTAGTAGCATAGGAAATGACATGGAAAGCACGTATGACTCCAGAGGATGCCTAAAGCATACATCTGAGGACAAGTACTAGCATGAGTCATTTACTCATTATGTACGCCTCTGGTACAAGTGCTGAGCCTAGTCATACAATGAGTCATGCATGAGTCATGCACTTAGTAATACAGTAGAATAGCTGAAGTAGACATGTATAGTAGTTGTTTACATAAGTAGATACAGACATGTATATAAGCAGAGCTGCTGAAGCAGCAAGAATAATAAGACTCATCTTCGAAGCTTAACAGCCTCTACCCCTCGCACACATATTCCACTTTGTTACCTTGGTTTCCTCGCGGCCCGCGTACTCACTTGCTCTCTCGGCTCCCACGGCTCTTCTCATTCATGGGAAAACCTTGAGCAGCCTCTCTCTCTCTTCATCAATCCCCTTAATCTTGTCACTACAAGGATTTGTTACCATTGCACTGCCTCCTTCCCTCTTGTGTGGCCTTAAGTTACCAAGCCTTTGTTTGATTGAATGCTTGTGGCTCAGCCGTACAGGAAGCAGTTTGCTCCTCGTTCTTGTGACAAATTGTGTGTTTGCCCCTTGTTTCAACTCACACTGCCTTGTTCTCACGTAGACCTTTAATTTTATATGGACTTTTTGCAGTAGTATTCATACACAGCGTGTTTGTACCTCAAGTAGCTCGCAATATGACACTCCCTTGTCTTCCCTTCAAGTTTGCCTCTGCAAGCCTTGCATCTTGTGTCTCGAGCCTACTTGCCATACATATATCTCATTTGTGTTGCATTCTTGAACCCTCTTGTGTCCCTCACTGTGTTTATTCTACTGCTTTATTTTACTGAGTTGTGCTCCTCTTCCACTGTGTTCTTCTCTTGAGCCATTGTTTACCTTCTCTTGGCCACTGTGTTTATACTGCACTCCTTTCACTGCCTTGCATTGTCAAGCCACATTTCTCTTACACTCGGCAACTGCATTTTTCTCTCATCCCTTGCAACCTTTTTCCTTGTTTCACTCAACCTTTGAGTTTATCTCATGCCTTGTAAACCCCTCAGCATGCATCAGTGTCATTTCTTGTACTTCCCTGCATACATGATCCCCTCCTCTTTCACCTAGTTGTAGTGCAACCCCCACCTACCACTTGTGCTCCTCACACCTTGTTGCTGCGTGCCACATCTCCTTTCATCTTGTTGTTTCTTGCCATGTTGCATCACCTCTTGTTTGTGTTCAGGTGCAACTTGGGACTCTTGGACCCACTTGCATCACACATTCACTCTGCTATTACTACTCACACACACAATTGCCTCCCTTGAGGTCTGGTGTGTTTGTGCCTGGTCCTTCCGTGTCCAGGGGGTGTATCAGTGTCTCAACGCTCTACACAGTCAGGTTACTTGCTGCTATGTCACACTAGCATGTGACTCAGCTGATGTGAGACCACATGGCTACAACTACATGGTTCAGCCCATAGCTAGGGTTTGACATCATAGATACCATTCACATGGACTCCTATTGTTCTCTTTATGATTAGAGTGTTCTCACAAATGTGGGACCTGAATGCAAAGACAGGTCTCCTTATACATTGATTCCCTCACAAATAGAAGTCTGGGCAGAGTCCAGACAATAGCTATTGTTCTTGTTCAGGTAGTTTTTTGTTCTCTCTTCACATGGCTTCTTGCAAAGCCTGCCCTAAACATGGTCTGTGCGCAGGTCCCTGAAGTCTACATAAACAGCTGCATGTATGCTCCTAGCCTCTCATCTTGACCTCTTGGTCTTTACTGGGCTAGACACTTGAATAAGGTCTATAGCTGGTGAGAGAATTGTGCTACATGCCTGCCACCACCTTGTAGTTGTTATTCACATTATGTCTCTAGTTGCTGCATCAAGCTCTGTCTCCGCGACATCTACCAGTATGTCTCAGCTGTTTTTCCCCTCTGCCTAAGCTGGCCCCTATGCAATGTGTTTTATTTATGTATTTATTTATTTCAATTTCAATATTTTTACTTCTGTGTTTATTGTTCTTGAGGCCCGAGGCCTTTGGTAGACACTACCCCAGTCTCATAGATGTACTAAACTAACTATCTGATGACTGACTACGGGTTGTGTGCTGGGAAACAAATGTTTGCCATGCGTGCTAGTGGGAGATAGGTCTGATTGGTATTGAATTAGTGATTTGTGACAGTTGAGAGAATGAAGGGAGGAAAACAGTAACACAAGAGGCTCTGCCACCTCGAGGTGGGAAAAACCTTTGTGTAAACCTGCTCCCACATTTACCTGATTTGTACATGTATTATGTAATGTAGTTCAATGCCACTGTGTACAAGACACATGTTGAACAAACTTTCTTCTTTGTGCTTTACTCCACAAACTCTTGTACTTCCATACTTGCACCTGTTGTTGCACATTTGGACAATACAGCATGGTACTGTTCCTTCTTTAAATGTCACAGAGATGAAGCTTGATGCAACTAAGAGGGAGATGATGTGGACAACAACAGAAAGGCGGTGGCAGGCATGAAGCACAATGCTCTCACCAGCTATCAGACTTTATGCAAGTTGCTAGCCCAGTAAAGACCAAGTTAGTATTGGTACTACCCGCTATGTAGTACAGGAGGGAGTTGCTTACCTAGCCCAGTAAAGACCAAGAGGTTGAGATGAGGGGGCATCTTATATAGACTTCAGGGACCTGCGCACAGACCATGTTAAGGACAGGCTTTGCAAGAAGCCGTGTGAATGAAGAACAATAGAACTACCTGAAGGAGAACATTAGCTACTGTCTGGACTCTGCCAAGACCTCTACTCGTGAGAGAATCTATCTAAAAGGAGACCAGTTATTGTATTCCATTCACACACCTGTGAGAACACTCTTCCAGAAAGAGAACAATAGTGAAAGAACAATAAGAGTCCATGTTGTCACAGATTTTCAATGTTTCTCCAAGACTTGCCTTACCAGGCAACGGTATTATTGGGAATATTTAAGCGCTTATCAGGCGCTTATCCAGCGCTTATCCAGCGCTTATCCAGCGCTTATCAGGCGCTTATTCGGGCGCTTATTCTCAGTGCCTATCAATTGATGCGCTGATGCGCTCCTTTCCTTATCTGTGTATCACATGATAGAACTCTCTGGAACCTTGTGGAACATGCTGGAACTATGATGTCATAGTATAGAACATTCCATTAGATGATGTCATAGTTCTTAGAACCTTCTGGAAAAGTCTAGCCTTGTCTTAGAACAAGCTAGAACAAGTCTAGCCTTGGGACTGGGTCATGGGGTCAGGTCATGGGGACAATTGCTATTGGTTGATTATTGAAGTGGCACCACTAGGGCATAGGGCATGCTTAGTAAGGTAGATTACTTGCTTACTCATGTAGGTATTAGGGGTCTTAGGGTAGTACCTGGGGTCCTCCCCTTCATTATATATAGAGGCACTCCTGAGGGCATATCCCCTCAGTCTTATCCACTCTGTTGAACTAGGACTACTCAGTACCTCACAGTACTTCGCTCACCACACCTCTACTCTCTATCTCCATCAACTCCCCCAGTTTATCAACTTATCTGGTGAGTAGTAACCTTACTGTTACATTTGGATAAGACTGCCCCTACTCCCTCACGTCTCTGGACGTGCTGGAGGTTTCTTTCCCTTTCTTCTAGGTCTTGTGCCTGTGCGTGGGCCCCTTACAAATCCTCTAGAAATAGAGGTAGCCGGACCATAGGCTTCAAGTGGTAGTCATGTCTAGGCCTTGCCTTGATGTGCACAACTTGAATCACCCTCTCGCCCGACGCTCCTAGAGCTGATCAGAGCAGGGGTTGGCATTATGCCAACATGATGAAAGTGTGCCTCCCCACAGGCGATAGTGGAGTCTGGTGTCAGATGCTTGTTATAAGAGCTAGACAACAGGACTAGAAACCCATGAGTGCCTAGGCATGTAGACGGGTAACTTGTTCTGGCCGGACTTAGGGTCAGTGTAATACTGATCCGCCAACCATTTGCCGCATGGGTGGAACCATGACGGAGATCCTTACACCACTGGACCTGGAGAGAGAGTCCAGGCCGACGCCGGCACTACACCACGCACACACAGGACCTCTCCTTTATGAAGATTTTGTTTGCACACCACTGAGCTGTCAAGCTCATCACACACTGTCACACAGTTCACCATGCCGCTTTCCCGCTATGTCGCCGTCAGATCTGGTCGCAAGACCCCTTACTCCATCCCCGTCCGCAACAAAGTCACCGGACTTCAGGAACGTCTTACCGTCTCCAAGGAGACTCTGACAAGTTCAAGGACGCTGGCAAGCCTTGCCGGCTCAAGTACCCGACAACAAGCCCTCATTAAGAGGATCGACCTCGAGGAGCAGGCTCGTACAACCATCGAGCATGAGGAGGCCAGGATGTATGAGAAAGGTCTCCAACCTTATGTCTCAGCTCAGCCTTCTCAACAGGATCGAGAAGCAGGAGAAGGAAAAGGCTGACAAGCTTACCCTTCTCCAGCGTATCGAAGAGCGCAACCAACGCGCTTACATTCCTACTCCCTCTCCTCTTCCCGCCACCCTTCACTTCCGTAAAACGAAGCTTATGTTTCGTCAACAGGAATTCGAACCAATGGTCACAGCAGCTTGCCAACGGCTTGAGCCTGTGCTCAAGAGTTGGATGCATCTTTCGCGAGTGGTGGGCAATCTTCTAGCCACCAGCTCAACACTCGTCGAGAAAAAGCACAGCTGCTGATCGGTCGTGTCTTCATGATGAACAATGGTTCAAGGAGAATCACACGGACAAGATGTCGAATAGGGAATGGAGAATGCTGAAAAAGGACTTAAAGAGCTTAGGTAGAATAAGTTTTGTGGATATACATCGGAGATGGGGTTACATCTTAGAGCTACTAGAAGGGCTGTTCGACATGAACGCCTTTGTATATGCGGAAATGGAATAAAATGTATGGGCTGACAAGCCTCATTTTAATTGGTGACAACTTCCTGAAAAGGATTTAATGTGTGAAAGCAACTCTGACAAGAGTTCAATGTGTGAAAAGTGGTGTTTCTCTTCTTCTTATACTAGAAATAGTATTTCGCTTATCCTTTGCTAACTAAGAAATTAGAAGCAATGGCCACTCAATCCAATGCCGGATCCAGCGCTGCCCCCGCTGCTAATGCCAACCTCACCCACTCTGTTCCTTTTGGCAAAATCACGCCGATTGTCTACAACCCTTCAGTTGAGAACTTTGAGCAGCATATCTTCCATAACCTCAACATGGCCCAAAGGGCCTTTACTCGCACATTGAGGGAGAAGCAACAACTACCATTGTTCACAACATGATGAATCAGATGGTTCTTATCTGGAACAACCAGCTGTCACTCCTGGAGGATAACCTCCAGGAATATGTGGATAAGGTCGCTCAAGACCTATATTCACAGTCGCTGCTGACACGCAAGTCCAGCGGATGGACACTGACCTGGATATGGTCAAAACGACGATCACAAATGTGGTCAACCAGATTAATCAGCTTCCCTTGTCTCAAGGACAAGGAGGATCTTCGCGCCAGCCTAAGATTGGCGAACCTCCGGAATTCAACGGCACTGATGGCAAGGTCAAGTTCAACGAGTGGTTGAACAAGATCTCTCTGTGGCTTGTCCACGAGAACGTTGCTACAGATAGGCAACGTATTGCCGTCGCGATGAACCGGCTCTCAGGCGCGGCGGCTCAATATATGGAGCCGTGGATCAAGAAGCTCACAAGGGTCAGACAATCGGAACGTGGGAAGAGTTCGAAAATGAGCTCAAGGTACAATAGGTCAACGGGACGACAAGGAGGGCGCTCGAAAGGAGCTTACGCCTTGTTCAACAATACGGATTGGCGCACAAGAACTTCTCAAGTAGCGGAACACTTCCGTACGCTTGGCAGGCTTTCTGGATACAAGGACAACTTGCTATTCACAAGCTCAAGCAGTCATCGAGAAGGACATGAGGCTCGTCATGATTGGGAAAGATGAAAATCAATCCCTACTACATGGCCTCAATTCCTGACCTCTTGCTGACATCCACAAGAAGGTCTATCCGGAGAAAGCGCAAGGCCAGATCTTTGCGAAGGAAAAGGATACGTCCACTCCTATGGAGGTGGACGCTGCGGACAAGAAAAAGAAGAAGAATGAGAAGCGGAACAAGGGCAAAGGCAAGGAGGTGAACTCAACTGAAAAGTCGGAAAGTTCTGTCACATTCACAAGTCCAAAGGACATAACACGGACGAATGTAACCTCAACGGCCTTAAGAAGAAGCTCGACGAGAATAAGAAGGAAGGGAAGAAGGATGGAAAGTCTTCGGCACCAAAGAAGATTCGGGCAGCAGATGCAGAGGACTCAGGACGGACAGCGAGGCAGATACCCCTAAAGCCTCGTCGTCTAAGACAAAAAACGTTAATACCGCGCGCCTAGAGTTGGCGGCTCACATAGAGGAGGTTCCAACTGAAGATGATGAACCTTCGACTCCTCACCCGTCCCCTGACAAGGGTAAAGGGAAAAAGCCGACCAAGGGCAAGGATTTTTTCCGAAGTGTCATGTAACTCCCTGCGAACATGAACGCTTAGGCCCGGATACCCTCGATCTTTGTACCGTAGATACTGTCAAAAATGTAGCGCGTTCAAAGAATGCATTTTTTCTACCGGTTACAATTTGGTATATGGAAAGAAAGTGCAGGTCGAAGCTCTGGTAGATTCAGGAGCCGACAACCACGTTCATCAGTAAGTCAGTGGTTGAAAGTAACAACTGGTAACAAATCAACTGGCATCACCGTTTAACGTCATCAACGTCGACGGTACTCCCAATAAAGATAGTCAAATCACTCACTCAGTACGTGCATACCTAGAAATAGGTTGTACAGAGCAAGACAACACATGCTCGTCACTGACCTCAGTAGTAAACAAATGATTATCGGGATGACCTTCTTACGCCGCCACAATCCGGAGATAGATTGGCAAATGGCGAGTGGAGATTTACCAGATGTCCTGAACTCTGTGCCCCAAGAGCTCATAAAAACATTACTGTAACTCAAGAAGAGATCGATGAGCTTGAGTTACCTAAGGGACGTTTGGTGTCAGACAACCTGGACGGAATAGGAAGTGTCGACCCGGACAACCCTCACATCCACTGGATCGACTTGGACAATCCAGAAGACCAAGAAATAGCAGAAATAATTGCTGAACTTTCTGGAAAGGAAGATGAGGGCTTTGAAGACGGCTTTGACAAACAAGAATCCGTCAATTGGAAGCCATTAGTACCAAAATATCTATGGGAATTTGGTGACGTCTTTTCAAAGAAAAAATCAGAACGCATGCTGTTACGTAGACCGTACGATCACGCGATCGAATTTGAGGAAGGTGCCTCCCTTCCCAAAGTGGCTAAACTATACCCGCTGTCTCCAATGGAAAAGAATTCTCTAGATCAATGGATTGAAGAGGAACTCTGAAAAGGTTACATCCGCAAATTGAAAAGTCCGATTGCAGCACCTGTGTTCTTTGTCAAGAAGAAAGATGGCTCGTTGCGCCTTGTGCAAGACTACCGAAAACTGAGTAACATCACGTTGAAAAACCGGTACCCCATACCTCGCATCAACGATTTAATCAATTTGTTAAGCAAGGCTAAGGTCTTCTCAAGGATTGATCTTAGATGGGGATACAATAACGTTTGCATCTGAAAGGGTGACAAATGGAAGACGGCGTTCATCACACACAGCGGCCTTTTTGAAGCCAAGGTGATGTACTTCGGTTTCAGCGATGCACCTGCAACGTTCCAAGCCATGATGAATGAAATTCTGAGTGATCTGATCTTAGAAGGACATGTCATGGTGTATCTCAACAACATCCTCATCTTCACTGAAGACAAGAAGGAAAACCATCACATCACACAGGAAGTGCCCAAGCATCTACGCGAGAACAATCTATTTGCCAAACCGGAAAAATGCTTTTTTGAAAAAGATCGCATTGAGTACCTAGGCATGATCATTTCTCACGGACACATCGAGATGGATCCAGCCAAACTCACCGGAGTTACTGAGTGGCCGCGCCCTGAAAAGGTTAAGCAAGTCTAAGCCTTCTTAGGCTTTGCCAACTTCTCTCGGCGTTTCATCAAGGACTTCGCTAAACATGCAAAACCACTCACTATTCTGACAAAGAAGGACCAATCCTGGATCTGTAAAGATGCTCAGGACAAGGCCTTCCAAATTCTGAAACAGGCTTTTACATCAGCACCCATTCTGAGGATACCAGATGATGAAAACCCTTTCCATCTGGAAACAGACGCTAGCGACTTCGCTACAGGAGCGGTACTATCACAACTGGATCCAGCTGACAAGCTGTGGCATCCAGTAGCCTTCTACTCTAAATCACTCAACGTCCATGAACGTAATTATGAGATATATGATAAAGAGTTGTTGGCTATAATCCCCGCCCTGGAAGAGTATCATCAACATCTGGAGGGACATCCGATTACTGTAGAAATATGGTTGGATCACCAAAACCTGACATATTTCAGGAATGCCCAGAAGCTGACTCGGAGACAAGCGCGATGGGCGTTATACCTCACGCTATTCAGTTTCGTGCTCCGGCACACACCCAGAAAGACCATGCTTACCGCAGATCCTCTGTCCAGGAGGCCAGATCATGAAGAGGGGGTAAATTCCGATAATGAGGACAAAATTCTCCTTAAACCCGAGTTTTTTGCCATCTCTGCTCTTGAAAACTCTCATGACTCGCCTATCAACGACAATGAAATCCTAAGACGGGTCAAGGAAGCACTCATGAACGACGAAGTTACCAAGGACTATCAGCAGTTACTTAACTCTGGCACTAGGGAGTTCAAGAAATCACTAGAGGAATGGAATTTTGAGAATGGATTACTCCTATACCGTGGAAAAGTCTACATCCCCAAAGAACAGAAATTAGATCTGAGATGCCAAATCATCCAGATGCATCACGATCTACCTTCTGCCGGACATCCTGGCAGTGTCACAGATTTTCAATGTTTCTACAAGACTTGCCTTACCAGGCAACGGTATTATTGGGAATATTTAAGCGCTTATCAGGCGCTTATCCAGCGCTTATCCAGCGCTTATCCAGCGCTTATCAGGCGCTTATTCGGGCGCTTATTCTCAGTGCCTATCAATTGATGCGCTGATGCGCTCCTTTCCTTATCTGTGTATCACATGATAGAACTCTCTGGAACCTTGTGGAACATGCTGGAACTATGATGTCATAGTATAGAACATTCCATTAGATGATGTCATAGTTCTTAGAACCTTCTGGAAAAGTCTAGCCTTGGGACTGGGTCATGGGGTCAGGTCATGGGGACAATTGCTATTGGTTGATTATTGAAGTGGCACCACTAGGGCATAGGGCATGCTTAGTAAGGTAGATTACGTTGCTTACTCATGTAGGTATTAGGGGTCTTAGGGTAGTACCTGGGGCCCTCCCCTTCATGTATATATAGAGGCACTCCTGAGGGCATATCCCCTCAGTCTTATCCACTCTGTTGAACTAGGACTACTCAGTACCTCACAGTACTTCGCTCACCACACCTCTTGCTCTCTATCTCCATCAACTTCCCCCAGTTTATCAACTTATCTGGTGAGTAGTAACCCTTACTGTTACACGTGGGAGTGGCATCTATGATGTCAAACCCTAGCTATGGGCTGATTCATGTGATTGTAGCCATGTGGTCTTACATAAGCTGAGTCACGTGCCAGTGTGACATAGCAGCAAGTAACGTGACCATGTAGAGCATCTAAGCCACGTGATACAGGTGCTTAATAGACGTGTAAGGTTGCAACTGGGTTGCAGCCGGGTTTCAACCAGGTTTTGAAGGTAAAAACTAGAGGTAAAATGCAAAACATGAGGGCTAGTCAGGCCATCCATGACAACCACAAAGATCCAATTCTCGGAGGATGTTGCAAAGCTGGATTTGCCACGTGAGATAATTTTCCAGTCCGGCAAGAGAGGTGATCCAATATGTAGATGATGTCGAGGTAGAGACAGGGGTGGCAACTTCTTCAGCTATAATGAATAAGATTTAAAAGGAATAATGTGGCCTAAGAGCGTATTGCTGACGTAATGTCACCCAAATAGGAGATGGTTTGGCCTAAGGGCACAATGACGAGCTAATGTTGCCACGAGATGAAAATCAAGAGGGTGTGCAACCAGAGCACAGGGCTCATAACCTGTTGTACTTGCAGGGTTTTGATGCGTGCACAGGAGGGAAACCAGATGTTAGAGGAAGACATTGTCAATAGAATAGCTACAAAAGTATAAGGATTTCATATTATTTTGGAAAAACAGGTAAGACAACAAGGGAGATCTGAAACGGGTAATCTGCGCGGAATGACAAAAGGCGGGCGACGGGAACAAATGGATGCAAACAAATTTGAGCGGAAAACCTAAAAACACAACACTATGTGCTGCACATGTCAAAGCGAGACTGTTTCACTGATCATCAGAGATCAGATCTATGGACAATGTAGATTAGATATGTAGATAGATAAGATCAGATAGTACATAGCATGTGATTCCATAATCATTGTGATCACACACAATGCGATACTTGCACCTTATGGCAATGTGTTCCAGTAGTTTCCATGACTGAATAGCAGAAGTCCCATGAGGCTTCTCCATGACTCATATTTCATATACCAAATGTATTGAGCTTACTAAAGGCTCAGTCAGCACCATTCAGTTATGTAGGCTGCTCAGTCATCGCTTACATTCTCTATTCAGTAGTATCAGCAAGCAGGACTGTGCATTACCAATCCTTACTCATATGACATTACTGTAGCATTAGTAATCCAGTTACAGACATGTATATATACCGCTCCTAGAGAGCAGAGAAATAATAAGACACTTACTCCCAGAGTTAGTTAACCTTCCAAGTAATCCCCTACACTTGTAACTTTCAAACAGCACATTTCTTAGATGGTCTGGCACGTTTTTTTGTGTTATGGCTTACTTTGCAGAACATCTACCACCATAGCTTGGAGCTGATTAGCCCAATTAGTCTAAGGAACAGTGTTCTTACCTTGCCAGCAACAGTTGATTGTCATTTTGAGGCAGTACAAATGATCAAGGTAGCTAATATGGATGTATGAATAGTGCAAAACATAGGAAACAGTGTGGATAGTGGAGACAATAATCAAACAAACATAGCTGGAACATTATAGACTGTATGAGTACATGAGCAGTGAAAAACAAAGGCAGTACAAATGACTAAGGTAGCTATGCAGCATTGAGAAACTATGTATGGGTGCATGAGCAATGCAATATGTAGAAACAGGCTGTACAAGTGGAGGAAACAAAGATAAAACACACATAGCCTCAGGAATTGATTTTTCCAGTAGCACAAATGTGCTACTTGTGCACAGGACAAATTGGCCATACATATGCAAGGGGCAAAAAGTATGGGAGTATGTGCACTATTTGAGTGGCTTTTTCCAGGGGTTAAATCCTTGTGGTTATGCAGTGGTAAGTGTGAGCAGAACCTGCCGTACACCGCTGGCCCTTTCAAGTGCGTCATTCGGCAGGCAGCGGGATCGTCAGAGCCGGCCAGCGTCTGTCAACAAACAGGGTCGGTGCAGTGTTCCTTTCGCTTGACCACACCCAACGATGAGACCGACGGCTTCACGACTGCTCAACATTCTGGTTCCTGTTAAAAGGTACGTCTTCCGACGACACTCAAAGCGCGGTGAATTGACACGGCTCCAAGGACCATTGATTATGCCGTCAAGATTCGCGTAAACCCTGACCAGAAGGGTGTTGACCTGAGTGTCAAGCATTCCATGGTATGCTTCGCTACAGAGCAGCTTTCGTGCTACTTCCTCAAGCTTCTTTCCAGAACCCGTTTGACGAGATTGGTGTGTATCAGCACGCGGAACACTCCCCAGAGCACAAATTAATGTGTTGTTCGGTCTGCAGCGGTAGAGGAGGCGGTACGGCTGCGCAAGAAGCTCAAGGACGCAGTAAAGAGCATCAAGGTTGTCACTATAGGCCCTTCAAAGTCAACAGAAACCCTCCGTACCGCGCTCGCCATGGGTGCTGACTCAGGCATTCACGTCGAAATTTCGGATTCCGCCCCTCCTCCGGAACCTCTTGGAGTTGCTAAAGTGCTTCGCGCAGTGATAGAGAAGCAGAAGGAGAGTGGGGGTATCGACCTTGTGATACTTGGCAAGCAAGCTATTGACGACGACCAGGGTCAAACGGGCCAAATGCTCGCTGGTTTGCTGGATTGGCCTCAGGCAACGTTCGCTAGCAAGCTCGTCGTGAACGCAGAGAAAAGGGAGGCAAACATTACGAGGGAAATTGACGGTGGTCTGCAGGAGCTCAAGTGCAAACTGCCTCTGGTCGTGACGACAGACCTTCGGTACGTGATCTCATTCTCTCTTTGATTCATGATGATTGATTCCACCCTATTCTTACAGCTTGAACGGTAAATAAAAATAAGTTTTCACGTGTTGAACGCTCACATTCTGCCCTCAGAACCGCACTACGCTTCACTACCGAACATTATGAAAGCCAAGAAGAAGCCAATAGAGAAGTTCACGCCAGCGGACCTTGGCATTGACCTCACTCCCCGAATAGAGACCGTCAAGATCTCGGAGCCTCCAAAACGTGTAGGCGGAGGAAAGGTACGCAGCTTACGCTCCGCTCGCCGCCGGCAAGGCTTCTTAACATGACGTACTCTTCCAGGTGGAGAATGTGGACGAGCTCATTGCCAAGCTCAAGGAGGCTGGCATTACCGCCGTGAAAGCATGATCTGTGCGTACGCTATCTGCACGCATACCTGATGTTTAGTTCTCTAGCTTGGAGAACTGACGTGTCTGGGATTATGCAAGCATCCGCTAGTGCAATGATCAATTGGCCTTGCAGCACTGTGCGGCAAGCCGAGTTTGTATGTGTCCCACACCCAGACTATCAGATACATGCACTTCCCAGACCTTCTTCGAAAATGTCATGAGTTCGCTCATGAGCATCCCGTTGGAATATCTGTCTGATATATAGTGGAATTTCCTTCACTGAGTATCCGGTCCGACTAGACGATGACAGTTCTGTCATGAAACGATCTGGCGTTGCCAAACATTGACCTTCACAAACCGGGTTCCTCTCCTGACGTTGTGCTGAAAGAATGGCCCATCGCGCAGCTGCAGAGTTACCCTGGAGACCCACAGGCCTACCAGCTAGCCGGCTTACACGCCTCGTGCTCAACCCACAGCCTGATCCCACTGTGGACTCCTCGTTTCGGCTTGGGACTGTAGCTCAGGTAAGCTCATGTGGCATCAGAATATGTACCACTGACATTGATTTCCCATGTAAGACTGCTATTGGGCTTTCGGGTTTGAGCGCTGCATATTTTTATGAATTGCGTGCTGGCGTACAACAGGACGTCCAAATCGATGCCCGGCACACCGTCTTGGAGTTCAGTGCGTCTCGCTCTCTGTGCACTCACAATGCCATCCAAATCTTCTGCTTGTATCTGTGACTGAGTCGTTCACCCTCGATTACAGAATTCGAAGGGTACTACACCGTAGACGGGCTCCTTCCAGACGGCGAGCTGTTCGATCTCCTTGCCGACACATACAAGATTCAAAGATAACAACTGGTTTAGGATACACATCAGCTTTCCTCAGCACGCATACAATTCTTCTCCGTGTACGCAACCTCCATGATTGACGCATCATGCTGTGAACATGCACACGCGTGGTCATCGAGACGGCATACTGTCCATACTAAAATGCGCGGCAACCAAGTACGCGGTGCATCCACTCTGCTCGATCGGGATTCGTTCGCATTTGAGGAAGAAGCTGCGAAGCGAGGAATGGTAGCAAAAGCGTTGCGGACTTTTGACCAATGGGACTCTTTGCCGCACCTCGAAGGAGTATCGCCTGTCGTGATACGCAAGATATCAAATGCCTCGAGACATGATGCTATCACGCGAGGGCTTTAAAAAGTGTTAGAGTACCGGATCTGACCCGTGTACTGGCCGGTCCAGTTTGCGGTCGGACTCTTGCTGGTACGTGCCATTTTCCTGGTTTCTAAATAAAATATTGTTCGATATCTCAACCTTGTATTCCTCAAAGCCCACGGTGCCGACGTGCTCTGGGTCACATCTCCAAATTTAGCCTCTCCTGGACACAGAATCTTCTCGAGGGAAACGTACTACTCAGTTAGACCTCACCTCCGCTCCTGATCGTGAAACTCTCGCGTCGCTCGTCAAGGACGCAGACGTTTTCTTGCAAGCCTACCGTCCTGGTGGTATTGCAGAGAAGGGTCGTTCGGGTGAAAAACGAGACCTGTTGTTTTGAACTCCAGGATTCCCGATCATCATCAGGTATCCGGAGATTGATTTCCTGTTCTTGGCTGAGCCCCAGTCTGAATCTGCGAAAGCTCGAAAAATTGGGTAAGGATGATTTTGGTGGCCCAGGGACAGACCAGTCGTTCCAGTTTCTTGAAGGTACCTCAGCAGATGCTTCGCTGCCGCCCAGTGTTTCTCCCTGTAATCTGACATGCACCTGGCGAGTTCTTGTACCACCAATGCAATGTCCCCGGTGATGTGCTTGCTGAGAAATTGAAAACTGTGTTTTGATTGGAAAATGCACCCACATAACAAATTTTGAAGTGCTAGTAACAAACTCAGTGGTTTCCCATTGATTGCATTCATTGTATTATAGAAAAGAGTGTCAATATTTGTATTTCCCATCAAATCTTGTGGCATAGAACAACAGTGTTACATGTTGCAACAGCTCCAAGCACTGGCATGCACTGGAACAATTTTTCAGTCACATGTCACATGCACCTTGCCAGTGGGAAGTGGCTGGATGGTATTGGGACGAGTGAGGAGGGGGGTGAGTGTGGTACTTCCAGTCTGCAAAAGCAGGATGCATTGGAAGCAGCTTCTTGATGAGGTATATCTGTCGAGGGGTGGCTGCAATCTCATAGAAGATGTCTCACACAGTGGTGGGGTTTTGGCACCCAACAGCATGCTGCTCCATGTAGGCAACACAGTTGGGAGCAGTGGCTGTGGGTCCCTTGAGGATATAGACAATACCACATGTACTGTTGTTGTCAATGTTGAGGTCTTGGACTGGGGGAAAGTGAATTTAGGCAGCATCAGAGGCAAGAGACAACACACGGACGAGATGATTGCAATGCAAGATGAACAACAGGTTGTGATGGTTTGAATACAAGGAATGCAAGATAACATAACAGTCGTGATGGATTCAATCAAGGTCAAGTTATCTGATCTACACATCAAGACTCAAACAGAATGGATCAGTAACAATGTGGAAGTTGTGTGTGAGGGGTAGAGCTGTTAAGCTTTAAGATGAGTCTTATTTTTCTTGCTGCTTCAGCAGCTCTGCTCATATACATGTCTGTATCTAATTATGTAAACAACCACCATACGTCATGTCTACTTTAGCTATTATACTGTATTACTAAGTGCAATACTCAGTGTATGACTAGGTTCAGCACTTGTGTTAATTCGTATGACTGGTGCAACATTTGTCAAGATAAATGTATGACTGCAAGATACAAATACAAATGCTTACCTGGCACAACATTTTTCTAGATGAGTAACACTTTACCAGGTTGTTGAGCAATAAGGCCAATTGGCTGTTTCCAAGAACCCCTCTATGCACCTTCCTGCCTTCCTGTCCTCTCTATGCACCTTCCTGCTCCCATTGTCCCACCCTCTTTCCTATTCCTCTCCCTCAGGCGGGTCACTGTCTAACACCCCCCTTGACCTGCATCAAGTTTTGACAGTTTGAGGGCTCGCCCGTGTGGAATTTGTGGCAGGGATTTTGTGAAAACATCTGCTGTTTTCTCTCGCTGGTACCCGATGTACGTCGATGAGTTTCTTGTTGACACTGTCTCTGATGAAATGAATTTGTATGCCATTATGCTTCATGTGCGTGTGACCGTGAGGATTGTGAGTACAAGCTACTGTTCTGTTATTGTTGCAGAACAAGATTGTAGCATGCTGTTGAGGAAATCCAAGTTCTTTGAGTAACTGCCAGATGAACATTATTTGGCAAGCTGCATGAGTGCAGGCAAGATATTCTGCCTTGCACAATGACAGAGCCACGACCGCCTGTTGTTTTGAGCTCCACAAAATCAGTGAGTTATCATCATAACATATCCCAAGATAGACTTCCTATGCTCAGACAAGCCCCAATCTGAGTCTGTGAAACATCAGAAGATTGGATAGGGATGATCCTTGTGTCCTAGCCATATGCCGAGGGACCTTGTACCTTGCAAGTATTGGAGAAGGTGTTTTGCCGCTGTCCAGTGCTTTTTGCCATAGCTTGACATGTATCCTGCCAGCTCGCGGACAGCAAACACAATATCGGGTCAGCGCGTGGTCACTAAGTACATGACCTTCCCAAAGACTGTGCAATACGGTAGGTCCTTGACTTGTTCACGTTTCTTGTTGGTTTTGGGACAATCGGCGGTTGAGAGTGTTACATGTGAAGGGAGAGGTGTGGTGACGGAGTTGCAATGCTCCATGTTGAATGTGCGTAGGATGAATTGTATATAAGCTTCTTGAGATAGGAAAAGTGTTTGTCGGCCCCAATCTCTGACAATTTTGCAGCCAAGCAACCACTGAACGTCTCTGTTGTTCTGATTTTCAATATTGAGTTCAGCTGCTTTGCAACCAGGTCCAATTCGGCTCTTGAAGTTGAGGCAAGCAAGACATTGTCAACGCTTGTTGCAGACATAGACACCTCATTCTTCAGGCGATGCACACGTACACTCCAATCAGAGTGGCACCTATCAAAACTGAGCTGAGCATATCTTTTGTCAAATTCAGGGTACCATGTCCTTCCTGCTTGTTTGAGTCCATATAGTCCTTTATGTAATTGCTATTATCCAGATCCCGCAATTTCCAGACAACGCATATATATCTCCTTGGAGAGAGGTCCATTCAAGAATGCAATCTTGACAATAGCTATTGTTCTTCTTTAGGTAGTTCTATTGTTCTTCATTCACACGGCTTCTTGCAAAGCCTGTCCTTAACATGGTGTGTGCGCAGGTCCCTGAAGTCTATATATACTGCTGCATGTACGCTCCTAGCCCCCCATCTTGACCTCTTGGTCTTTACTGGGCTAGGTAAGCCACACCCTCCTGTGCTATATAGCTGGTAGTAAAAATACTAACTTGGTCTTTACTGGGCTAGCAACTTGCATAAAGTCTAGTGCCTTGCTGAACTGTAAGGCTCTGACCTTCTATTTTGCCTTTTTAAGGAGGTTTAGGCCTATATAATCATGAATACTGCTGGGGGTGGCTAAAAATTTGTGTTTCATACCTTTATGTATATGTTTATAGGTGTATGATAGTATCTTGGTGATACTGTAAGTGGTTGGGCCAAGAGAGGGCGCTTTTTGGTGTTTTGGGAGGGAAGGAGGAGAGCATGCATATTGTGACACACACAGAGTAGCTATTGACATTATCCTTTTTCATGTCATTGATATGACGTATAGCATTAACTCCCATGCCCCAGAATAATTTTAAATGTGTGCAGTGAGTTAATATTCATCCATCAAAGTGTGGCCATTCATAGCAAGTGGCCGCATTTTCAGCTACTTCGAACATCCCCAAATTAATTCTGAGAATGCCTAACACATACAGAATGACTGTCCTAAGTTATCCAAGGGATAGCGCATCTGTAGCATTTACTGCAGGCTGATTATACCCTGGGAAAATTGGCCAGAACACAAATATCGCTTTTTTACTATTTCTAAGCATCACCTTACAATTCTGCTTACAGATTCATCGTCAGGAGCTCATTTAGAGTCTTTCTGTATATAGTAACATGTTATTCACCAGAGGAATGCAGCAATTCCCACCCCCTGTATATTCTATGGCCACGACCCAAAAAGGAAATTAAGCGCTCAAGTGCCCTGGTGAGCGGAAAGACCTCCCAGGCACATTTGATGGTGGTTTCACAGCTACACTACCTCTTTAGGCAGCCAGGAACCATCATCTTTTTAATGTGGCTGCCTTTTCAGCTTTTAATATTTGAGAGCTTATTTCACCTACCCAATTAGGTCAGATTTGATCAGCCCTACCTATTATAGAAAGTAGTGGTTTGGTCAGCATGATCTACGGCTCTACTAGGGACCTCGGAACTGGTAGGGCTGTAATAACAACGACCATAGGTAAGTATTACAAAGGTTTGGGTATTATTACAAAGTGTCCGGCAGTAATTACAATGCATGTACAAGGCTATGGGGAGGTATTAAAAGGTTCCGGTAGTAATTACAACGGCCATATCATAATTACAATAGCAGGGTGACTAATGACAATGCCTAGTGTTTTGTATTACAATGAGGCCAGGTAGTACTATCACAATCACAAAGCCTGGCAAAGTTAAACACTGTTTTCTGGGTAACTACCCAGGATTGTATTACAATCCTAAGTACCACTACTGCTGGTAGGGAAGTTACAGAGCAACGGGGCTCATAACCCATTAACCCGTATGACTGGTACAATGTTTGTCAAGATAAAGGTACAACTGCAAGATACAAATACAATTGCTTACCTGGTACAATGTTTGTCAAGATGGGGAACGCTGTACCAGATTGTTGAGCAATAAGGCCAATCAGCCATTTCCGAGAACCCCTCTCTATGCACCTTCCCACTCCCATTGTCCCGCCCTGTTTCCTATTCCTCTCCCTTGGGCAGGTCACTGTCTAACAACTTGTACCAGAGGCAATCATATTGAGTGAATGACTCAGGCTAGTACTTGGCCTCAGATGTATGCTGTAGGCATCCTCTGGAGTTGTACTGCGTGCTTTCCATGTCATTTCCTGTGCTACTAGAACACAGGCATACATATATGTGCAGTTCTCCTAAAGTGCTATGTGCTACTTGGTCTACATAACCCATATCTGCACACCCCAGCTGATGCAATAACCACTACTGCAGTGACCATACACAGCTGCATAATTCCCTTATCAAGACTGTGGGAACTTTGCTACCTTGAAACAAAAAATTCTGATTCTGAGCAGGTGTGACTGAGCAGTACCCCACACTGACCAATTACACTACATATTACAGAGTGTAGTTCATGTGTCTATTTTGAACTTCACTCTCCAAAGAAGGCATGAGCTTCAGCAACGTCCACGCCCTCCCTTCATGTCTGGTTCAAGACTATTTGTTCAGAAGGTTTTGCGTGAGTGACTTAGCAGGCCACGGAGTTCAGTTTCTCCCAGACTTTGCCATGTATGCGCAGGACTGCTCGGCTGAGATGTGTTTGAAAGTTGCAAGTGTAGGGGATGACTTGGAAGGTCAACTAACTCTGGGAGTAAGTGTCTTTTTTATTTCTCTGCTCTCTAGGAGCGGTATATATACATGTCTGTAACTAGATTACTAATGCTACAGTAATGTCATATGAGTAAGGATGGGTAATGCACAGTCCTTCTTGCTAATACTACTGAATAGAGAATGTAAGCAATGACTGAGCATCCTACATAACTGAATGGTGCTGACTGAGCCTTTAGTAAGCTCAATACATTTGGTATATGAAATATGAGTCATGCAGAAGCCTCATGGGACTTCTGCTATTCAGTCATGGAGACTACTGGAACACAATGCAATAAGGTGCAAGTATCGCATCGTGTGTGGCCATAATGATGATGGAATCACATGCTATGTACTATCTGATCTTATCTATCTACATATCTAATCTACATTGTCCATAGATCTGATCTGCAATAATCAGCGATACAACTCTGACACTCTCATTTGATGGCAACATCATTTCGCTTTGAGCTACTTTGAATGACAGCATCTCATTAGGGTGCGGTGAAGTTCACTAGTCCAAAACTCCCACTGAATTTAGACTGTTTCTGAAATGCCAATGACTTGGTCATAATATCAGCAACTTGGTCTTCAGTTGGGTTAGCATAGAATTCTGCTTTTTTATTGTCATTTACAAACTTGCAGACATAGTGATAACAAATGTCAATGTGCTTTGGATGAGCTTCAATCTTTGGATTCTTTGTAAAGCAGATGGCACCATGGTCATTGCAATAGATTGTAGTGGGACCTTTTGGTGACATATCTGATCCGGTAAGCATAGTACATATCCAAGCACACTGCCTCGCTGTGTCGCATAATGCCATGTACTCTGCTTCCATTGAAGAGAGTGCTACGGTCTTCTGTTTCCTCGAGACCCATGACACTGCACCTTTGGCCAGAAGGAATGCATAGCCAGTAGTAGAATGTCTATTGTCTTTGTTCTCAGCCCAGTCTGCGTCTGAGTACCCAACTAGTCCAGATTGGCTGCATCCATCATACTTGATAGCGTATGACTGAGTACCAAGTAGATAATGGAGTATGTACTTTGCAGCGTTAATATGGATCTGAGTGGGATTCGACATCTACTGAGAAAGACGTATGACAGCATATAAAATGTTGAGACGAGTGTCGATCATAACATATATGAGTGTACCAATCAAGGCTTGATACAAACTTTTATGCTTGTGTTCCGCTGTGTAGTCGGAATCCACTTAACAAAGTTCTAGTCTAGATGGTAAAGGTGTACGGGCAGGATTAGCATTGATCATTTAAAAATGTTTAAGAGCATCTTCAATGTACAACCCTTGAGAAAGGTAGAGTGTACGCTCTTTATGATTTCTATGCACTTGCATGCCTAGGATTAGCTTTGCTTCTCCTAAGTCACGTATCTCATATTGATTCATGAGATTAGTTCTGAGTGCTTTGATCCCAGCTTTATCGTTGCCAACAGGAAATATGTCATCAACATAGAGAATAAGCATCAAAGTCCCCCCTTGTTGGTGATATATGTATACACCAGCATCAGACTCAATATGCTCAAAGCGCTTGTTTAAGTCCATAAATGGCTTTCTTAAGCAAACCAACATGGTCCTCTTTTCCATTCTCTACAAAACCTTCTGGTTGTTCCATATAGATTTCCTCATCCAGTTCGCCATACAGGAATGCTGTTTTTACGTCCAGTGCCTCGGTTTCCCAATTCTCAAGTGCAGCTATAGCTAGTAGCGTGTGTATGGACTCAAAATGTGTGACTGGTGAGAAGGTTTCTTGATAATTGATTCCTTCAACTTGCGTGAAGCCTTTTGCTACAAGATGTGCTTTGTAACGACCCTCAGATTTGACCGCACAGACCCATTTGCATTTGACTATTCTTTGTGAGGGTTCTGGTCGTTTAACAAGCTTCTAATTGCCATTCTTCATTTGAGAGGCAATTTCGTCTTGTGCAGCAGCATACCATAAATCTCTATTGTCACTTTTCATTGCTTGTTTCCAAGTCTGAGGAAATTTGTTCATTGCAAACACCGTGACATATGATGACAATATATGTTCTAGAGATTCAGATTGATCCTCTGATTGACTCAGCAGATCAGATGGAAGATCAATGTTTGATTCCTCCGGTGTGAAAAGGTAATCTACAAGATTCAGGTACTGGAGTAGACGCTGTACGTCTTACTGGTCTAGGTACTGATGGCTTTGTTGATTGTCTCCATTCAGCCATTTGCTCCTTTTGTCGCTTTTTAATACCCTTATCGCATGCAACTGCCTGTTCATTACGCTTCACTTCTTGGACTGGATTAAAACCAAGCAAAGGATTCTTTCCAGCAGTTGATCTCTTTGGTGGAGACGGTGGTGGCTGCTGTACTGGTTGACGTGCGTTTGAACATGAAGGCTGAGGCAGTGCTTGCTGCAGTCTACTGACTCATGTGCCGTGGGTATCACAACTGAGTGCTCTTGGCTGAGGTACAGGCTGCTGAGGAGGATTCTGCAGTTCTTGTTGTCTTAAATGATTATCATCTCTATCATCAAGCTCATTGTGACCAGCATCATTGTTCTCATCAACAAAAGGTAAATTGATATCATGTAGAGTTTGTGGATTATTGTCGGGATGGGGCTGTTTGGAAAGAGAAGTATCAATATCGGTACAATATGGGAAAGCATTCTTGTCAAACTTTACATCGGTCGCTAAGACTATCCGTTGTTTATCCCAGAACCAGTAACCCTTAAGACCAGGTTTATATCCAGCAAATATCATAGGAGCTGCCTTGGCAGACAGCTTGTTCTGACAATGTTCCTTGCGTATAAAAACGTATGTGTGACATCCAAATACACGAAGGCGAGAAATATCAGGTTTTTTACCCAAAAATTTCTTAATAGGTGTGTGCCAATTAAGACACTGACTTGGTAAGCGGTTATGAACATATACGGCAGCCTTGCATGACAACTTCCAAAAGCCATTGGAAAGACCAGCGTGGTGACGCATAGCTTCTGCTTTATAAACAATTGTCTGTTGCCATTGTTCCACTCTACCATTCTGCTGATGTGAATAAGACATGGATGTCTGACATTCTATACCATACTAATGTAGGTATTTAGTGAACTCATCATTCAAGAGCTCTGGCCCTCTATCACTGTGAAACTTCTTCATCTTTTGACCAGTCTGGTTTTCCGCCCATGTTTTCCATCTCTTAAACTCGGATAATGCGTGGTTTTTATGTTTGAGGTAACATTGTTTCCCCATACCAGTAGCATTGTCTAAGAGAGTCATGGCATACTTATAACCCTCAATCGGAAGCAAAGGAAATTCAGCTAAGTCCGAGTGAACCAGTTCTAGTGGCTCCTTGGCTCATGATAAAGAGGGTGGTTTTGGAAGTTGCTTTCCTCGACCAAGTTCACATCCGTGGCATGGAGCAGTTAAGGACAAAACAGAGATACGCTCAGGTAATCCCTTAGTCCCTTTGTGAAGATTCTCAACAATGTGCTTCCACGGATGTCCCAGCCTATTGTGCCACAACAGGTAATTATCAGAAGTCTTTATGGCTGCTACTGTCTCTTGTTGTTTTACTATGCACGCATTTATGTAGTACATGCCTGCCTCGTCACAGTTTCCATACAGGAAATCTTTGCCCTTGTTTTGTATAGTCCAGCCTTTCGCTGTGATCTGACTTGTATAGCCATTGGCCAAAGGCTTACAAGGTGCAAAGAATCGAGTAACTGCGTCTGGGATATAAAGAACATTTTGAAGGGTGGCACGGCTTACTACACCATTTTTGAGCGTCGAGTCAATAATCACGATCTCCCTTCCCAATATCCGAAGTGACAATTTCCTTCCTGCAACCGAACAAAATCTGGGTTTTACTGCAGCAGAATATTGTACAAAGTCAGAATATTGGTTAGTGATATGGCTACTTGCGCCACTGTCAATAAGCCATTGGACAGTATCACGCTCGTGCGAGGAATAGAGTGAACCAGTAATCATTTCAAAAGACTCATTCTCGAATACAGGCATAGTTTCTGTCACGGAGACAGAGCTCAACGCAGCAACTAGGGACACGATGTGGAAGACAACAACAAGGTGGTGGCAGGCATGTAGCACAATGCTCTCACCAACTATAAACCTTGTTCAGGTAGCTAGCCCAGTAAAGACCAAGTTAGTATTGGGTACTACTAGCTATGTAATACAGGAGGGGTTTGCTTACCTAGCCCAGTAAAGACCAAGAGGTCGAGATGGGGGCTAGGAGCGTACATGCAGCTGCTTATATAGACTTCAGGGACCTGTGCACAGACCATGTTAAGGGCAGGCTTTGCAAGAAGCCGTGTGAACAAAGAACAAAAGAACTACCTAAATGAGAACAATAGCTATTGTCTAGACCTTGCCAAGAACTCTACTTGTGAGAGAATCTATCTAAAAGGAGACCAACTATTGTATTCCATTCCCACACCTGTGAGAACATCCTTCCATAAAGAGAACAATAGGGAAAGAACAAAAGGAGTCCATGTGAACGGTATCTATGACGTCAACCCCTAACTATGGGCTGAGCCATGTGTTTGTAGCCATGTGATCTTACTTAAGCTGAGTCACATGCCAGTTTGACATAGTAGCAAGTAATGTGACTGTGTGGAGCGTCTAAGCCACGTGATACGGGCGCTTAACAGACGTGCAAGGGGTTTGTGCAGAGGAGGTTGCAACTGGGTTGCAGCCCGGAGTTTTACAGATAAAAACAAGAGGTAAATTGCGAAAAATAAGGGCTAGTCGGGCCATCCACGACAGTTTCTACGTTAACACTTTGAACTCATGCTTTTCCTTTTCCCTTCTCCTTTTTCCCATTCTTGTTGTCCTGTTTCTTCTTGTTCTGCTGCTGATTGTTCTGCGCTCCAGACGACTTGTTCTTCCGAGTATTGTTATTGGACGGTTTAGTGTCCCAGTGTTCCTCGGTAGAATGATTGGTCTTGCCACATCTGGCACACTTCTCTGAACCTTTATTGAACTGCTTGACTTGAGTCATCCTTGAAGCAGAGGTGCCTGCTTCGTTAGGAAGACGCCTAGTTTCCTCAGCTTCAATCTCAGGAATGATGTTACTCAAAGTCAAGTTTGTCAGGTCATCGATAGTGCTGATGTATGCGGATAAGGCAATATCATATGAAGGAGGAAGGTTTCCCAGCAACAGGAAAGCCTTTATTTTGTTGTCAAGAGTGAGACCAGCAGTAGCAACATCTTTGACCATGGTCTGATACTTTTCAATCTGAGGACGTATTTCTTGATTTACATCAAAGACCAGACTGTTCAATCTCTTGAATGCAACCATGCTCTCGAGTATGTTGGACTTTTTGTACCCTTTCTTCATGGTGTCCCAGATGTACTTCACACCAGTAATCTTAGAGTTGTCGAGTTTAGACTTGCTGATATTGAAGGAAATCTTTGACAAGAGGTATCCAGCCACTCGTACATTCAATGTCTTCCATTTAGCAATCACTGCTGCAACAGCAGGAGAGCCTGGCTGGCTCCATTGACAATGTCCCAACCATCAATGAACATCAGAGTGGCCTGCATAGCCATCTTCCATTCTTGATAGTTATTGCCTTTAAGAACTGGTTTGTCATCCTTTGCTAGCTTCTGGATTTCGTTGGAAATCATGGTAAGAAGAAGTATACAATGTCAAACTCCTCTCCATGGAATCTACTATAGTATTTGTTGATCAACAGGGGTATTTCTGGTAGAAGCAGTTCAAGAGCGTTGTCTTCGACGTCACTATCTTCGTCTAGAAGATGTTCTACTTCAGAATCAGATTTTGATGCAGATTCAATTGTATCTGGTATGTCTACCTTCAATTGACGTGGCGGAGATTTGATTAACGTAGACACTGTTGAAACTGCAACTGCTGTGATTGCGGATATAGATTCTTCTTCTCCTGTTTGAGGTTCCGGAGATGGTGAGGGTGGAGTTGAAGTGTTGTTAACAATAAGATCCCAATCAAGATGCGGTTCTTCTCCAATATTCTCTGGATTGATTTCACCGAGCTGTTTGTTGTTAGGAACAATGTATCGTCCTTCAGAGTATACAGCAATTGGATCGGTGTCTTCAAAGTAATCAGCTCTGTCTTGTCCAAATAGATGATATGGACAAGGTTGAGTGACACAAGACAAGAGATTTTGTTTGGAGAAGGCAAAAGATGTAGTGCACTTGTTTATGGTATCAAAGAAGTGATATAGTTGTTAACAACGCGGTGCCAGATTTTCACAAGTTTATCTACAGGAAACATAAGACGTGTTACTAACAATTTGACAAGACAGCAGAGACAAAGGAAAAGGTGGTACAAAAGTACTACAAGTACAACTACAGAAACTTGTCGAATGTGACCGTGTACAAATGTACAAATACACATCGCAATATTTTATATGTCACATGCGCAGAAATGCTCAAGGTTTGATTGCCCATCTATTCACTATTTCTAGCTACCATCCTGTCCAACATCTGGAGAAGCTCATTCTCCTCAGTCAGCTGTTCGACAATCTGTCCTTCCTCAGCTGGCTGTGACCAGTTGCAAATTTGGTCCTTGACCTCTTCGGACATTGTGGTCCAGTTGTCGTTCTGCTTGAGGCACCAGGCGATGATCTGAACGAGCTTTCGCTCGCTAAGCTTGTCGTTGCCTTAGACAACCTGCATAGCAGTGTAGAAGTTGTCATATCAGAGCTTAAATAGTTCCCGTTCCCCATCTGTGCAATTCCAGACAAAACCGTGTTGCATCATGATTGCAACTCGAGCTGATGCTGCAATGAATTTGTACAACTTGATTTCTTCCTCTTTGAGTGCATAGAACAGACAACAACAACCTCCTTTGATGTTCAACTTGAGCACCACACCATTGTCCGTGATGAAAGACATTGCATCCATGATGTGGGGTTTGGTGTTGGTGAACTTGCCATCCCAGATCTTGTCAGCGACGTCCTGTGCGTTTTGCAACGCAGTTCCAGTCAATTCATCCCACTCGAAGCAGTACAAGCTTGCATCAGGAAGCTCAGTGGTTGGAGCAACAGGGCGCTCTTCCCCAAAGAACTCCTCAATCGTTTTGACGGGCTCATTGACAATGGTTGTGCTCAAGGTGACAGGTGACGGCGGAACCATAGGAACATCTTGCTCAACGTTGATGGGTACAGCAGGAGTGTGTGGGAGAGGTGATTGACAAGGGAGTGGAGACTGGCTCTGTTTGCTGCAACGGGCGGCATGGGCTTGCTCCAGTTTGAATTGAACTCGTCTGCAGTGGTTTGTGCGGAAACCTTGTCCACAAGGTGCAGTTGGCTGTCTTTGAGGCTAAGAGGTGTTACAACAGCATTGCTGTTCATCATATAGTTTGGCAAGGCGAAGAGTATTGTCCCCCCTTCGACGCATGTCTGCGTGAACGAATGTGCGAATGTTATTGATAATACGGTTAACCGCTTCCTGTGGATGCGGGTGGGGGCAAAGGGTTTTGTGATTGAAAGTGGCAGGAGGGGCGCGACAATTGTTAGACTGTGCACGTTACGGATTTCCCCCCTCTCAATTGGTGTGGTGTGCTTCTTTAGCCTCCGTATGCCATTGGTGGTTTGGGATGGTATCGAATGTAAAGGTGTGATGGTCCCTGCCAGCTTCTAAACAATCGTAATCAAACCTTATCAGGTCCGGTCCGATCTGTTGAATGCGTAAAGTGTTACCTCCGGCCAGGCAAACTTGCTCAGTATGTCTTTCCAAAAACTGTTCCCAGTTCCTGGAGCGTTGTTCAGCCCTTTCAAAGATAGCATTGGTACGGCGGGTAGGCATGTTAAAAATTTGTGGGTGAAACAGAATGCGGGTCAGAGTGCTTGTCGGTTATCGGTGTCAATCCAAAAGAGATTCTCGGAAGCGTGCGAGGAATTTCTGTGAAAGGAATAAACTGTGAGAAAAACTCTTGCACAAGAGATTCTTCACAAAAATTATCCCCAAATTTGACTTCAACCAAACAATAAGCAATGGTGAAAAAAATAGAGCGCGTGTCACTAATATGTGAATGTGCAGGAGACAAAATCTTTGTGAAACCAAAAGTAACAAAGTTCAACATAAGCCTCTACTAAATTCTACAGAAACCAACAAATTGGGAATGCCAAGGGTGTTTACTGTGCGTCGTACACAGCTCCCTTTTAGTCCCTTGAGTCACGAGCTCAAGGTGACGCCTACTTTCCCTCCTTTCACCGCTTTTCACAGCCTCCCAATTGTCTAAGACAAAAGACCCTTTCAATCACCTCTGAATGCCACCTTATTGGGCTTTGTCCAAGTAGGTGTGTGATTCTGATAGTGCTCCACAAGCCAAGAACATGTGTGAGGTGTAGGCTACCGATTGGATGTGACTATGCGCGTGTTCCAGGGGTAAGAAAACAGGGGCAATTCTGTAGAAAATAGTTATGGAAAAAATGGGCGAGGAGAGGCGAGGCTTAGTCTACTACAACTGGGTCTTCTACTACAAAGTGGCCTACAATGTGTAGAAAGGAATGTTACTCACGAAGTAACAGTTGTGTAGTTTTGAGCCTGAGGAAGGTTTCAGAGTAGAGGAGTGGTCAGAAGAGTTAGAAGCCGGGGCTCATAACCTGTTTGAAAGTTACGAGTGTAGGGGATGACTTGGAAGGTCAACTAACTCTGGAAGTAAGTGTCTTATCATTTCTCTGCTCTCTAGGAGCGGTATATACATGTCTGTAACCAGATTACTAATGTTACAGTAATGTCATATGAGTAAGAATTTGTAGGGATTGGTAATCATATGAGTAAGGATTGGTAATGCACAGTACTGCTTGCTAATACTACTGAATAGAGAATGTAAGCAATGACTGAGCATCCTACATAACTGAATGGTGATGACTGAGCCTTTAGTAAGCTCAATACACTTGGTATATGAAATATGAGTCATGCAGAAGCCTCATGGTACTTCTGCTATTCAGTCATGGAAACTACTGGAACACAATGCAATACTGTATGCGTCAGCGCATAGCAGATGTGTCACCTGTCACATAGACCCATCCCCTCCGCTAAGTCATTTGTGTCACCTGTCACCAGCGACTCATCTGCTTGTGACAGGCAAAACTTTCTATGGCCTGCGGCGCAATGAAAACATGTCCAACAGTGTATTTAGAGCATCTAAATAATACAAATATCAATTTTCATTGTCTTCTGAGGTTGAGACATCATGCATCATTGTCCAACCAGTTCAGTAAAGTGAAAACTGACAGTCCGCTGGCGGAAAGATTTACGCGCATCAACAACAAGCTTCACCTCCCCTCCAACTAACGCTAGTCCATTGTATCCAGCCACTCCTGAGTCATTGTCGCTGTCAGAGAGGTCTGGAAGGGGCTTTCGGTGGGGTTTCGTCAAGGTACACTTCTTCACCTGCCGTGTTGAGAGGGTAACGTCGTCACGGCTGTTGTCCTTGGTCGGCGGTGTGTCCTCACTAAAGACAGCCTGCTGGTAAGGAGGCGCATGCTGGCTCCTTCCATACAGCAATACGGTGTGTCACACCCCGCCTGTGTCACTTTGTGTCACATCCCGCCACCATCTGCTAACTCAGATCTGTCACACGTGAAACAATCCTCATCCGCTCATCCGCTACCAAAATTTTGTCACTTGTCACATCCCCATCCGCTATGCGCTGACGCAGACAGTAAGGTGCAAGTATCGCATCGTGTGTGGCCATAATGATGATGGAATCACATGCTATGTACTATCTGATCTTATCTGTCTACATATCTAATCTACATTGTTCATAGATCTGATCTCCGATAATCAGCGATACAATCTCGCTTTAACAAGATGAGGTGCAGGGCTGCCAACTCGCGGCTCATCTGATAGGGACAGCTCGTCATCCAATCCATCGTTCTCTCTCCCGTACTGCACCTCTCCGCTTGTTCCTCATTCCTAACGAACCTATTCAGGTTTTCGTTCGCGACAGCGGTCAGAACTTGGCGCGCGAGATTTTGAACGGAGTTTCCACCAATGCGCGCAGGGCGGCAGGGGGCCCATTGGTCTCGACCATAGGGACAGGGATTCTCGAATGATGTGTCTTCAAAAGGAACTGAAACTTTTAACGAGCGAGTGCTAACCACAAGCAAAGGCGGCGGGAGATTAGTTGCGAGACGCGCAATCCCGCCGCCTTCTCTCTCACTCAGTAAGCACACGTTTGGCCAGGGCGCTCGCAGGCTCGCTTTCTCACCAAACACCACTCCGTCTAAGGGTTTTATTGCTACTCATCAAAGCTACATATTGCCTAGAGAGAATATTGGTCACAGTAAAACTGCGAATCTCAATTCTATTGTACAGAAGTCTAGGTGAAGCGCTCCATAGCTCTCCGGACCACCAAGTAGCGTTGACAAACAGTCTCATAGGGCCCACAATAGGCTATGAATGTAAACATTCTTGTATATTATGTCAATGTCAATGTGAGTGATAGTCTAAACGAAGCATGCATCCACACATAAATCGGACTTTGTCATCATAATACTGGAAACTCATCGATGTCATCCTCCGTCGGGGTACTCAACAGCAGTCCTTCTGCCATCCGTAGTTTTCCACCAGACACCATATGCTTCTTAGCTATCACTACTGCCTGCGCTCCCAAGCCGCCGGTTCATTAAACCTCTTGTCCTGCCATGCGACAAAGTACTCGGAGACTTCTGCCTGACCAGGACCGTCCGGAACATCGTCGTTGACGCAAACCATCGACACTTCTTCATAGCTGTCGAGCCAGTCGAGCGCACCACGGGTGTTATCGAGGTTTTCGAGCATGACAAACACGTAAGGGCTGTGACCTAGATTTGAGATGACAGAGTGATTAATTAGTAATGAGTTGGTGCTACCAGGAGGGGGAGGACATACCGACTACGAAGCGGTAACGCTGCATCAGCCTGAGCGTCCATTCCCGTATATTCATGCCAGGGATATCCACCACAGCCCTGAGGCTGAAGTCGACATCCTTCCACTTGGGGTCAAGAGGCAGATGTGGTACGTCATCAGACGTAGTATTGGATTGGAGCGCATCGCGAGGTATGTGGCGATCTGCAGGAGGTAGGAACGCCTCGAGACCGAGTTGACCACTCGCTCGAACGAGCGCTTGGATGACTATATGTGTATAAGGAGTGTGCTTTAGATGCAGAGAGCCGCAAACGTCCACTCACCGCAGTCTCCGCATTGTGGTTCGCGGAAGGCGATGTTCTTCAGAATGTCAGTAGCTCTGGTGAACAGGCTCCCCTGCTCGTCGACGAAACATTGCTCGTAGGAGACTGTGCACTCTGGTAGGTTCTCCGCTTTCTCGTTCGACCTGAAGGATGGCCACTCGCGATCATCTTCGTTTATGTATGCGTACGGATAGCCGTCCCATGAAGCTACGCGCACCCGAGTCATACATGTTAGTCATGATAAACTTGAAAAATTTGACTTCCTATTAGATCACTCACAGAACCGATACCACGTACTGTCGGATTTGTGATGGCCGCTCACTCTAAAGTACGCCTTCGCGCGGTCATCGTCAAGCGTGAGCCGATGATTCATTTTGACGTAGAGCTCCTTCTCTCCTTCCTGGCCGCCAAGCTCTGCCCACGCACCCGCCATGATGTCGGCGTTCCACTGATCCTCCAGCCCGCCGTTGCGCGCGACAACCCAAGACCACAACAATGCTTCCCTCCACCGTTCTACCACAAAGTGCACCATGAGGAACAGCACGCTCACGTCACCTGAGCCAGACACAGTCTCCCGAAATGGATGGACGGCCGCGGCAGCGATTGACGTAGGCCACATGGCGGAGAGTTCGCGTACGATGGCAAGAGACACAGCTTTGGCTTCGTGAAGGACATACGGTCTATGTCGAGCTCCAAAACGTTCGCCTATACGTCTTACGGTGAAAAGGTCCGAGACGCGAGAAAAAGAGGCTGCAGTACTTACTAATCAAATAACTGCTTTCGCCCATGCTGCGCAATTCGTTGCGGTCTTCAGTCGGAGATGGCTTCTCTGGTGATATCATGATCTCCGTGTCGAATCGGAGAACCATTCCGTATACTACAGAACATAAGCAGCGGGTTGCCGCGGCGAATTGGTAAGCTTACCTGACGTGAAGAATGTGCGGGGGGTTACAGGATTAGAGAGATAAAAATCGTCATTCTGGGCAAGGCCATTAGCTTCGACTACCGACCATCAAGTGAGAGGCATAGTCACTAGGTAGATACTACATGAACAGGCCAGTCAGTATGGTGAATGATGCTGCAATACAAGAGGACTTGCAATTGCTCCGATACGTTCGGCAGCCTTGAAAACTGAGCTTCTATGGCGTAGCTGGGTAAGACCGGATCAACACGCTGTAAAAAATAAGCCAGATTCCGCCTTTACCTATTGAAACTATTATTTGGATATGGTCGAAATATATCTGCATGATGGACCACGTTCAAATGTACATTCCCATCTCTCCACTGTGCCGTCGAGATGTCCAACCACTGTGGTATTTGGCCCAGCCGCCAGTGCGCAGGGTAGCTGACGTTAGAGTCTGCGGCCAATTCTTGAGGTAGAGCGAAATCCGAGGAAACCAGGTGAAAGTTGTGGATATACGGCCGGTAATTGCTTAGTACGGACCTCATGGAGTGTCGTAACTCGTCGTTATCGCTTTGATTAGGTTTGTCGAGTTAGCGCCGTAGCTGGTGTATACGACCACCAGATCACGTACCGGTACTGCCTGGACTGGGTTATGGATGTCTTTGGGCGGAACGGGTCATCTGGTGAAAAGCTATTCTCTGCCTGCAGCTTTGCCTCCTGCAATAGCCTGTCAGAGCCGTTCACCCATGTCCATACCACGTCCATGGGCTTTATAACTGGGTCGTAACATGGATCTCCCTTTGAAAAGTACGCATCGCGGCAATGGTCGGGTAGCTCTTGAGTAGGTGTCAATTTGATTGTCTTGATGTCGGGCCACTCGAAGTCGTGTTTAGGTGGCGGTTCGAAAGGTAGGTATGCCACGCGAGAATCGACGAGCAGGTCCAAGTCTTCATCATCATAGAAGGTGTCCGCAAAGTCTACGACCTCGCCTGCGATGAACCAGAGCGCAACCAGTGCAGCTGCTGTCAGACCGCCAAAAATTAGTCTCCGGCGAGCCTTCCGCCGCGTTGGTTCGTCTCTGAAAGAGTCCTCGAGTTCTAGCTCTGAGAAATGTTGTCGACTAGACGAGCTCGTCTGGGAGAGAGGGAAGTAGTCAAACTTCATGGCGGTAAGAGGGAATCAGGACATCAAGGCGACTTCGGTTGGAGAAATGGGGAGGGATTGAGATGCTCGTGTGACTGCGGGATGCAGGTCCATTGCAGCTACCGAGGTTCAGGACGTCGGCGACCAATCGGCACGGCACGCTGTTCCTGTATAGTGTCCTGGCAATGAACTAATTGTGAGATATGTTCGGTGATATCATACGCAAAGATAAGTTTTTGTACCACAGCCATATGATGCCCTCGCTTGTCGGTCTTGGCAGCTTTCATGCAAATTTCCGACACATCGTCTCTGAAGGTATCTTGGGGCAATTGCATTGGAAAGAGCTGTCTGGTATGAAGCTCAAGGTCGCCATCCTCCTGCGCTTTCCAGCTGCGAGTAGACGGACGCAGTGAGAAATGGTCGTGTGCACACTTGAACAGGTGTGCCATAGACGTCATTGGCGCTCGAGTGCCGCTCAGGATCAGCTCGGCACCCGCTGCCGTCCTTGCCGGGATACTATCAGCCACGCCGAGCTTCTATTCTGGCAGCCGCTACGCCTTTCGTAACTGTCTACGAGATCAAAAGTTTGCAACGAAATCACAACGACAACTGTTCGGTAGGCTCATACCCAGCCTCTATTTATCTCGGCAGGTAGATTGTGCGGTCTGCTACGGGATGTAAAGCTTTACTTAGTTCAACAGCTCGGATAACGCGTATTGTGATCAGATTCTGCCCACAAGGCTCGGCATTGCGGCACATCATCGGCAGGCACGCAAAATCCCAAGTCATGTCCCGAAGAGGCAGGTGTTGTATTTGCACCAGCAAAGCAGCAACTTCAACGCTCAACACCTAGTTCACTCTCCTTCTCTGCACATAGCAATTTTGACTATACGAGCAGTCGATAGATTTAAATTGTTAGATGTACCTCATCTCTAAGTATGGTAAACTGATGATCGCAGCCGAGCATTGGACTCCTCCGCAGTAGATGTTGATAAACATCACCAACAGGTCCGAGATACCTTCGGACCCAAAAACAAACGTTTGACGTAAATATTGTACAAACACAATAGAGTTAGCTTTGCGCCACATAGGCATACATAATTTACTTAGTCTTATATCCTAATCTCATCCGTATTCGACCGCTTCCTCTCCTCAACAAGCGAAACGAACCTCAGCTTGATCCTCCTCCGGCCTTCTTATGTGTGTATTCAGCCTGACAGGCGCAGGCGGTCTGAGTTCGAACCAGCCGCCTACGGCATCCATCTTGTTACCCTTGACGTCAAGCATAGTCTCGTCCGACTCATTATTGGAAACGCGAAGAACGTTTCCGCGGTCGTCGTGGACGACGGAAGACTCCTGTATCACAACAGACACATCTTCCGAGTCTCCCAGGGCTGTCGTACTGCGACCAGCCCCGGTGGACCGGGCAAAACGTAGACGCGAGTTCGTGCTGCTCTTCAAGCTGGGCAACCTCGATGGCAGCCCGTCGTTCACCTCCTGCGCATAAACTTGCTTCCGTAGATGCAGTGTAATTCTTGACATCATGGCGACCGTCAGCCTGTTCGAAGGAAACAACGCATCCGAGATAGACACAGGTAAGAAGATGCAGGGGAGCCTAACCAATGGAGACGCACAAATATTCGAGCCTGTTGATGTGCGAAACGGGGTAGTGACAAACGGTCAGTAGACGTACACACCAAATATTAAGACAAATGACTACGTACTGAGCAGTGACATTCTGCAGACCAGACGGGGCCGCAGCAATCATCATAGTGAGCACAAAGTTCACACTAAAAATAACACTGCATCCCCAATCGTGGAAAGCAGGTCAGCAATACTTCCAGCAATCAACGATATCGCGCACCTGTAATAGAGGATCCCGTCTCGCAACAATACTCTGGCAATCTTTCCTGCCGTCTTCTTGCGAATGGGGCCCAGAGTCTTGTTGAGTGTGAGAGAGAGCACAACCGTATCGTAGCTGAGAGGTAACCACGCCGACGCCGACGCGATCCAACCGCTCCTACACAACCCATCACATGAGATCCGGAACGGCAGCGACATTGAGTCGAGTAGAAACGTACACATTGTCATCGAAGATCATGGTACAAGCTGGGTTATCAACAGTAGCCGAGATAATGTCAGCGCTAAGGCGCGGAACAGTATTGATCGTCGGTAGGCGTACCATGAATTTGCCTGTTATGCACCACCGCTATACGTAAAATCGACGAATGAGAAAGGCGCCACTGTCATGCGGTAAAAGTGTACTGACGGACACCATGCGTCAACAGCCACGCGTTGACACCGAGCTCCACGCAGAAGAACACCGCCACAAACGCAATCACCCAAGGTGTCCTGTGGTAGAGTGCTGATATTCTAGAAGAGAAAAGAATTGGGGACATTGCGGCCGTTGGTCAGGCCGCAGGAAGGCTAGACGGATATTCTACCACGAACCGCATGAGCATCATCAGTGCTGTGGTGTTGATGCCTGTCACTGTCATGCTCCCTTCATAACGAACAAAGTGTCTGCATCTGTTGCAAAAGCTTGGTTTGTTAGAAGTTCGTTTGATGATGTTGCTATTTACTAACCGCTGAGACGGAACCGTTAGTATAGGGATCAACGGCAGTGACGAACTGCGTGCTCACTTCGAAGGTCCAAGTCGGAGACAAATAAGCTATGATCGCGAGGAAATCACACTCAGTACCGAGCCAATGAACTGTTAGCGCAGCTCTTCGCACCAAAGAGATTGATTATGAATCCGAGAGGTGTCAGGTATCGATTCTGCAAGGTAGAGATGAGTTCTGATGGTTGCGTACCATGGAAGAACGGTCATACCAGAAAGAACAGCCACACAACTAGCCGACAAGGTGAGCCGCGATATTCCCTCAACACCGACATGATGATAAACTCACCAAATCCCTTCTTCCCGTTCCATATATACTCCACCTGTCGTAAAATTTGTTCAAGACATACAGCTACTGGCCAAAAACAAGATAGAAGCGTACCTCATCACTCAGAGTGACTATATGATCCCAAATCAGTATCATGAAACTGACAAATCCCATATACTACGGCCAGCAAACGTTGTCAGACTCAAGTATTGTTGAGGTGACGAGCTTTCATGAACTCACACTTGTGATTCTCCTAGAAGCGTAAGGCAGATTAGTGTAGCACGAGCACGATTGAAGTCGACTGAAAGACTGACACTTGTGCAGTATCAACTGGTAACGACGGAGCAACGTCTGGGTCCTTCCTGCCAACGAGTCTCAACGCATCGACGAACATGGCGGGCATCCCGAGGTCGTCGTCTTGGTCTATACTCGGTATCCAAGCTCGGCTCGAGTTATGGCGGACAATGCTGAGAAATAAGCGCTGAACGTGGTTACTAGTATGCTGCAAGTTGCGCAGTTCCCATGGACATTCAGGTAAGGGCCAGACTGGTCCAGCCTGCAGGTGCAATGGGAGAGGTATCTGTCAGTCGACGCGCAGCAACGAGACGCGATAAGCACACTACCTTGGAGAATTCAACTTGGGCTTTCAGCACCGGAGGGTAGCGGCGCTTTATAAATCATCTTGCAAATTGATAACCTTGGAGTAGGTTCAAGGGTGGGCTGATTCACTACCAGCGCTGTGGGTAGAACGCGCTCATTTCCGGATAGGACTGTAGCCTTGCAGATTTCCTTGTGTTGTGACATCTTCTGTGAGCACTGTGCACGCCCCCGCTTCAACGTTACCAGCCACTTTGTTCAAGCGTTAGTAGAAATGTACGTTGGATAATTGCTGATGGGCTTCCGAAGGCTCCTCTCAGCCGAGTTCGACAGCACCCATGGCAGACCCTCCTGGGTATGTGCAGCTTGGAGCTGGAAACGAAGATGCGCTTCGAGGGTCTGTCATTGTTACAGCATGGCGGGGCACCTGAAAGGTTATTGACGCTGAGAGCACCTAGTCAAGCGCCCTCCATTCGCGTTTGGTTACTTTTTCCAGGTGGAAAGCTGAAATGCTGTTGACTTTCACCAGCCCAAGTCATCAACGGGGTCGGCACTCACCGTCAAAAATAGAACTCGCACGCCACAAACTGGTGGATCCATGAGTATCGCAGACTCAACCTTGAACATCGAAGAGCTATGATGCAAGTACATGAGAACTATGCCAGTCATACGCACCGCCTGTGAGTTCAACTATGTCAACATACGAGCTTAATAAACGGGACGGAGCAGAAGCAGATGGGGTATCAGATGCGCTCCAGGTGCGATTCGCGGGGATGAAGAGTTGTATAGATGTATAGTGAAAGACTGAGAACACGTCGACGAGACCACGGAAAGCATCGCGCAATACCCCGTAGTCCACACTCCGTGTGCATATCGCAAGTATAGATACAGTAACTGAGATGGCAAAGTCGGAGGAGAATATGTGTCGCGGAGATCATGAGGTCCGGGTTGGAGCGGTCGATGTTTTCGGGCGGGTGTGTTTGACGATCCAAGGGTGTTTGCGAACTTCCGTAAGGGGCAATCGTTTCTCACCTTCATACTGGAGCAACTGGAGTGCGATCGATTATTGACAACCGTTCATTGCAAGCGCTTAAAATAACATACCTTGGTGATGAGATCCCGGGCTTCAGGCGAAACTTTTGGCGGGATCTTCAAGTCAACTCGAGCGATACGTTTATACGTCTCTGAAATTAGCGGTCAGTTACACGGTCATATCGTACATGATGTCGCACTTACCGTTGTGCCCCCTCAAATCTTCGAACGGCGGTGCTCCGCAGATGAATTCGTACGTCAGAACTCCAAGAGCCCAGTAGTCCACTTTCTCCGAGTGCTCCCGTCCTTCTACCATCTCTGGTGGCAAGTAATCGAGTGTCCCACACAGCGTCGTCCTTCTGTTGCCAGGAGCGTGAACACTCCACCCGAAGTCTCCAATCTTCAGTTCGCCGTTGATACCCAGCAGCAGATTCTCTGGCTTAATATCGCGGTGAATGACGTGTTTCCCATGAAGGTAGATGAGAGCGTCTGCCATCTGGTCAATGTACCGAGCACTGCGCTTCTCGGTGAAACATCCATGCTTGGTGAGTTGCCTATAGAGCTCGCCCTTCCCCGCAAACTCGAGCATCAAGAAAATACGTTTTTCGTCGTGGAAGTAGCCGTACAGCCGCAGAACGTTGGGGTGTCGCAGGTTCTGTTGAATTTCAATCTCCCGGCGGATCTGCTTCTCGACTCGAGAGGCCACGATCTCTGACTTGTAGAGACATTTCAAGGCGAGGATGTAGTGTGGTTCAGCTTTCGTCCGAACCATGTAGACTCGACCAAATTTTCCCTTGCCCAGCGGTCTACCAATGTCGAAGTCCGTCAAATGCCACTCTCGCGTTGGTCGATATCTACACAACCGTCAAGCTGTGCACCAAGCTGGGGCATTGGTACGTACCTTGCTACACTTGAATCGAGTGCCAGATGTTCAGCAGCTTCCCCGTGCACCTCCTCGCCTCTCGTCTCGTTATCAATCTCGAACCCTCCGTCATAACGGCCGATTTCGACCTGCGACTGGGTAGCCTGTGAAGCAGCGGGTGCAGGCGCAAGTTTGGTAGGTGACGGTGGCCGAGCGACTTTGGAAGCTGTCGTGTTCGTGGATGCAGCTTTCTGAATGCCAGGAGGAAACGGATTCGGCTGGGCGTATTTCGACAGCATCTTCGACACATTTTGGCTGCTCTGGCTGCCCTTCTTGAGCGTTGTTGCGGTTGGTCTCGTAGCACCATTCTGCTTTGAGGATATCTCGAGAGCAGCGATCTGCCGGGTTACTGTGCTAATGGAGGTCATGGTCAGCGAATAAAGAGTATGTGTAAGGTTTCCAGAGGGAGTGTCGCTAAGGCGTGGCAGCCCCGAACTCGCTTCAAGTTCAACTTCACCGTGTTGAAACTCCGCTCAGACGCGTCGCGCACTGGTCACGTGGGCGCGTCGGACACTTACCCTCGTTTGTCTCGTCCGAAGATCGTAGGCTCAGCCCGCACGTCAGCACTAAAGAAAGATTGAGTAGTAGTTGAAGCAAAATAACCAGCAATTGTGGCTAATTAGAACGTTTCGGACTTCCGCCTAATGCCAGATACTGTACTTAAGATTTGACACAACTATTACGACGTAACTTAAATCATCGCACGTACAAAATTACCTACTCACACAAGAAGGGTACTGCGATACCTAACTCAAACATCTCAGCTTCCCAACGACACCAATCCTTTTCTAGCTTCATGTTCGTGACAAGATAGATAGGTGTCTGCGCCGGGAGCGTCGTGCACTCAAGCACCCAATCGTCCTCCGTTGGCTCCTCAACCGCGTGACTACGTAGCAAGTCAGCCACTAGTCAAGTCAAAGACAGTAGCTAAAGCAGCCTACCTTTTTTTGAGATGCGCCATCAAATCTAATTTTTTGACATCGTACACCTCGGTACAGCGAGTACAGTGGTACTTCAATTCTTTCTGGAGTAGCTTTTCAGCTACCGGCTCCACAGCCTTTGCCGCAGATATCTGCGCCTCAGTTGCGAACGCAATATCCTGGTACTGATCAAGTACCTAGTGGGGGATAGCTGAATAACGCTCCATGCCATGACCAGAATTAACAAAAAGACCTACCGCTGTTCGCCAGGTCACAATGCGAATGTAGTTGCAGGGACCACGAGATGAGAGGCGTATTTCAGGTCGCTCCAGATCGTCGACAGTTGCTTTCTTGATGTCCAATCCACACGCTTCGATCACCTTCTTCATCCTGTAAAACGTAGAGGAGAATGCATCAACGTTCCAGATCGAATCAAACCGGTAGATGATTCGGATGCTATTGAAGCACTCGATCGACATTCCTTCAGGCTGAGACAGAGATGGTGTAGTTGCGTAATCGCAATCATGGTGGAGGACATGCTCGAATGACATGGAGTGCCTGCAGCGACAATTAAAGAACGCAGTGAGGGCGAGTTTCCAAGGATCCGAGGGTGCCTCTATGCCAAACTCTTCTCTGAGGATGGTTTCGAAAAAAATTCGCGTTTCCTGTGTACGCTTCTCCAGGTATTCGGGTATCAATGTTTGAAGGACGCGCCGCAACTCTTCGTTGTCGAACTCCTCAGCATCCGTATCAAGCATCTGCCAGACTTTCGGAATCTTGACGACAACTTCGCGGCTGGACAGAGATTTCCTTTGGTGCAGCGGGAGAATTTCTTTGAGAAGCTCGCTGGTGGTTTGCAGCCTTTGAGTCACCCTCTCTGTATGATCCGCGGATAACCGGTTTATCCTAACACTATGCATAAAATTGATAATAGGCTCTCTGATGTTATTCCAAACTATAAGGCAGCTGTCAGCCAATTAGACTCGTAAACCAAAGAAATCTCACTTTTCGGTGTCAGTGCCTGCGTTTTGCGTACTTCTGGCAGCTTTAAAAATTTAGTGCATTCCGCAGACGAGCTAGGCTTCGTCAAATAGGTGATTTCCGCCTTCCAACCATCTTCCTTGAGCTTTGCAACGATGCTTCGTGCATACAACGGTCAGACGGGGAGCCTATGACAGACTGGATGACGTACTCAAATCGTCTAGCTCGACGCAACTTGTCGAGCTCCTCAGTGCGAGAACTTCTCTTCTGTGTGAACCAATCGTTGAGCTCTTGTTCACCCTAGACGTGCACGGTCGAGATAAATAACGGTCGTTTGAACGGGCTCGACAAGTGAGCAACTTGCCTCTTTCCTCAGCGATGCCAGCTTTTCTTGCGCGTTCAAGTATGAATCTAGCTCCGCGGGCGGTGTTTGCTTGACACCTAGAGCAAGCCTCTTTAGTTCAGATTCGTAGTATGTACAGTTGTCTAGGTGCTCTGTCAATAGGGTGGAAGCGTGACGAGATAGTGTGTCATACCGCGTTTGGTATTGTCCTCGAATGGTGGTACCACATCGTCAAGTCTGCGGGGCGCAATCAACTCCACCAAAAGATAATGATCTAATGCGATGACTGTTCTGAAGTTGACGAGTTGAGCTGAATGCTTTTAACAGACTCCCAGGGTGGGTACATACAAGCGCTGCCTGCACTTCTTGCATAAGCGTACTCGATATCGCCAATATACGTGATGACAATTGTTGTTTCCACAGCTCTAAGAATATCGCATAAGAATCTATTTTGAGTGATAAAAAAGTCCCCGACTTACGTGACAGTGAGGGTCGAACATAAGATTAGCATATGCGGGCTCGGTAAGGTCAGCGGGACATGGCGGTAGAGTAGGCAGGTTGAGCCGTGCAGCTTTCCACAGAGACAGAGTATTCCGACTCATAAAGAACTCCCGGAGGCCTTTCGAGGTCCTCGTGAGGTTGAGAAGGTCCTTGGGATGCAAGAGGCTACATATCTGCGACATCGTCAGGGCTGACCTGTCATGGCTGTCTGAGGAAAGAAGAGACGCGTCACCTCCATTATCACATCAAGTGGCATGTCAAGCATCCCCTGAAGTTTTCCGCGTCGTCTCGGTGCGCGGCTTGAGTTTGCTGCTCTTGATGTCTTGGACCTTTTGGTAGAGCGAGCTTCGACATCCGAATCCGTCTTGTCAGGGGTTGCCTCACTTTCCGTAGCCAAATTTGACGACGGTGCTACCGACTTGGTTTCGTGTATCTTTTGGACTCTTTGAGATCTTCTCGCCATGGTGTCGCAAGCGGGAGGCTGCTAAGTTTCAACGTTGATGACAGTAAGAACCAAATTGCTCTGCGTGACGCGAATAGTAACGCCGCGTTATATGACATGCACGTGATCGCGTTGCTTAGGTCAGCCCTGCGCTCTCAATGGCCAGGCAAGCCGACCGAGGCGAGCTTCAGTTGAAAAGCCTACAAGGCTAAATATACCCCTCGCCGTACTAATTGGTCTTTGAGAACCTATACAGGCGACTCAAGAGCTACCGACAGCCAACGCAACAACACCTCCACCGCCAGACAGAGAACTCACTAGCCAGATCTTCTTGGTAAGATGAACACGCCTCTGTATATCCTCTGGCGGCCTGAGTCGCGGTGGAGGAGGCAGTTCAAGAGTAAGTAGCACCATTATTAGGGAGTAATAAGTACTACAGTACTACTCTCTAAATATGATGCTTTCTCTTCATACTATATGCTGTTCGGAATGTGCCATTATAACGACTCCGTCAACTCTGGCAGCCTGTACTGCAGTACTTGCAAGCCCCCTCTACAAAAGTCGTCTCGATGATAAAATATTTATATAAATAACAATGTCAAAATCCATCCAACTTGCGAACAGTGCGACTTGTTCGCTACAAGGAGCGTTGTATGCATATGCATAAATTGCAGCGCGTGGACTCTATCGAACCCCACCTGCGCAACCCTCGAATCAGCCTTCTGTCCACCCAAAGCGCAAAAATTGACAACAACTCACTCGTAACGAAAACAAAAAAATAATAACAAGAGAATCGGATTCTCTAAGTATCCCCTTCCACCGCCAACAACGTCGCCGCTCTTCCGGGGAACGCCCTCTTGCACTCCTCGGTGTAAAACGCATGCGCAACACCCCTGCAAGAGATCTTTGCCAGGCTCGTGTTCTCCGCGACCGTTTGCAAAGAACCCTGCCGGAGACTACGCAACGCGCCGATGGCGCTCATGTGGATGTCGCAAAGGTTGGGGAGGGTGCTGAGCGAGAAACCGATGCTGGGGGCAAGGGTCTGGTGGTTTGAGAGCTCGAAGTGGGCCTGCGATCGGATATGTGAAGGTGAGTTCTGGGGCAACTTATAGTTGACTCGTGAAAGACGTACCAGGCGAGTCCATCTGGGTATCACTTGCGCTAACGCCGCCTCTGCCTCCTCCACAGTTTGACTCTGCTCAGGACTGAAATGTATCGCCGTGTGCGGCTTCCAGAGTAACACGCGTGTCGGGTTGAGGTTACAAAGGGCGGTGTAAAAACTCGAGACTGGATCCGCAGCCAACTCGGAATGTGTCTCCAGCATCTGCAGAGAGATGTACACAGTGTGGACGTTCGTGGTGAGTTTAACGACCTTGTGCAGGTCTTCGATGTTTGTGGTCTCTATGCGTAGTCGGCGGACAGCTTGGGCAAGGCATGGGTGTGCTGACAACACCTCGTGCACAGCCAGCACGTCCTTTGGCGTCCTCAGCTTGAGAGACTCGTACAAGAGGGGACTGCAGATGTTCAGCCACTGCTTGCACACGAGGAGGAGGCCACAGCGTGTGCTGTCTGAAGGTCGTGTCGGAGCTTGCTCCTGCGAAGACGACGGTGGTGGGTACGCATCAACCTGTTCTCCCCAGCGCAGACCGCCTGAGAAGGTAAGGAAGTATTCGGAAGGTGAATCAATGCAGTATTTGAAGATTTCGACGAGCAGCTCTTGGGGAAGGGTGTCCATGGTTGTCCAGCAAGAATGGCGAGGATGAAAAAAGAGAGTAAAAGTGAAGACGGTGTGTGTTACAACATGGCAGAGGCTGACTCTATTTAAGCTTAGCAGGGCTGGGTAGAGGTGCGACATGTTTCAGATTGCACTGCTAAACGAGTGTCAGTAGAAGATCGTGGCGCAGATCATGATGCGCTGCAGCTTGAAACTGATCAAAAAGGAGATCATAACTTTCCTTGTCTCCTGGGCTCGATACTGCGGCATGCTGTGCAAGTTCCCTGTTGTTCCAATGCATGATCAAGACATTGTGAGGTGTGATGTCCGTGCCTTGAACGTTGAGGTTGGACGCAATGGTTGAGAACGTTAGGAGACAAGCTTATTATATGAAGTTATTTTTGGGTTTTTATCAAGAAACCACTCGTTCGCACGGTCACAATGGGCGAAACGAGGGCGTGAACGAGGATTTGTGATGTGGTCACGGTTTCACTTTCGCGAAACGAGTCCACGGTCCTCACCATCAAGCGTCTATTTGCGCGAGTTTTGATGGGAGACCAAATATGGGGGTTGAGCCGCCCGAGCGGCGGGGCCCTCTTGGTAGTAAAAAGGCTTTGCAAGCTCACTGTGCAGCTGAATTCCCCCAGTACAAAATCAACACACCTGTAATGTATAGTAGTATACTAATGCAACAATCTCATTGTCACTGGAGCCATGGAGCTACTGGAATTCATTGCTTTATTAATCTCCAAGTGCTTTATAACAGGTTATGGGTGTTGCTGCACAAATTGAACATTACATAGTAGGAGAAGAGAATTACAATAATTGCTCAGTCCCATTATTCTATAGCTACGTGAAGATTTGTGTCTTAGAAATCCTTCCTGGATGCTGGGGAGGAGCGTGGGAGACCGAACTTGCCAATTGAGGAAAGCAGCGACATGTTAAGCGCTACTGAAGCGCCCGAGTGTGATGAGTGGTTTCTTGTTTTTTGTTCGCGTGTTTGCGAGTGCACCGGTCGAAAGCATGATTGTGACATGAAAAATCACAAAATTGTGACGTTCGCGACTTCGAATAAATACCCATAAATAACGTCATATTATTATTATGACGTTATTTATGGGTATTTATTCGAAGTCGCGAACGTCACAATTTTGTGATTTTTCATGTCACAATCATGCTTTCGACCGGTGCACTCGCAAACACGCGATCAAAAAAACAAGAAACAACTACCGCTGCTTTTCTCAATTGGCAAGTTCGGTCTCCCACGCTCCTCTTCAACATGCAGGAAGGACTTCTAAGACACGATTCTTTACATAGCTATAGAATAAGAGGAATGCAAGAGTACTGTAATTGTCTTCTACTACTATGTGATGTTTGATTTGTGCAGCAACAGCCATAACCTGCTATAAAGCACTTGAGATCAGTAAAGCAATGAATTCCAGTAGCTCCATGGCTCCAGTGACAGTAAAATTGCTGCATTAGTGTACCACTATACATTGCAGGTGGCTCAGTTGTGTACTTGGGCACTTCAGCCGCACAGTGAGCTTGCAAAGCCTTTTAACTGCCAAGAGGGCCCCGCCGCTCGGGAGGCTCAACTTCCATATTTGGTCTCCCATCAAAACTCGCGCAAATAGACGCGTGATGATGAGGACTGCGGATTTGTTCCGCGAAAGTGAAACCGTGACCACGTCTTTTTTTTTCCAATAAATATTGAAAGGCGCCAGCAAAAGCTAGGGGCGCACGACAGCCGAACATACACCACTAGAGCTAACTACAAACCATCACACCGCATAAGCAACATGGATTGGATAAGGACACCTCCTCCCCTCAGTGGTGTGCGAATAGAGCATGACCAGAGTCTCCCACTTGGGTAACGATGCCAGGTGCTTGCCATAACCCTTTGTGAGGGGGTCGGTTAGATGTGTGTAATCCCATCAGGAGAGCAGTAGCTCATCCTGTGAGCTTCAAAGTAGTTGGGGGGGATAGAAAATGAACTCTCCCTCAGAGAGAGGCTTGAAACGAGTGCCCTGTCTTCTTCAACCAAAACTCCTCAGCATCCCAACTTCCACCGTCGACGCCCTACCCTTCGCCAGCCATGACCACCATTGGGCTTCCTCCCTGCAAAATAATGCTGCACATCTGCTCACAGGCCTGCTGTGTGGGTGTACGTCGTTGATCGGCCTGTGGCCTTCCCAACACCGGACCTGGTATCCAGAGTGCATCCCGCACTTCCACGTCGGACAGCTCTGCGCGAAGCAGAGGGATGGTGAGTTTGGAGACCGTGACCACGTCACAAATCCTCGTTCACGCACTTGTTCCGCCCATTGTGATCGTGAAAACGAGCGTTTTCTGGATAAAAACCCACAAATAACTTCATATGCCAGAGCCACCAGTTCAATAACCTCACGGGCTAATGGGAACAGAAACATTTATTCGACTGCATTACATTCGATATCAGAAACACATCGCTCCTGTCCACTGCAGACCTTCTTTGCTAACTCAACGCTTCATTCAACCGCATCGTCTTGCTCGGTCCCTTCTGCAACTTCACCTAAGTGTTTGGAACTGCCTTCGTTCGGCCGCTTTCTCTTCGAGTTTCCTTCCGCAATCGAGGATGAAGCAGATTTGCGCTTCGAGCCGGACATACCTTTCGGCGCCATAGACACTGGTCATGGAGGCCAAGGAATTGGTCTTGGGTGACGTCTTTATCTTGCCTCTGAGATGTGATTATGTCGGTGACGGCCTGCAGGAATATATCTTGGATTTTGGTGTGGTTATCAAGGACCCTGCTGCCGCGAACCTTCGGAACAGGAGCAGCCACACCTGCGGGGGCAACGATTGTCTTAGCTCCTCCACCACCTATCCCCAGTAAGTTTGGGTACTTAGATACGGGACTGGGTGCGTCAGGTTGCCCTTCGGCATCTGGTGGTGGAGGGGGAGCCAATGGATGATTCTGCCGACTACGGTATCGTTCCAACTCTTCGAAGTCAATCGCGGAGTAGTGCGTCTTCAATAGCTGATATAGTTTGTTTAGGATGTCAATAAGAATAGGAGAGACATAACCTGCGCTGAAGGAGAAGCCCGGAGAACCAAGCTGGTTTCTGGCAAGTTTGTCGTCTCCTCCCATGATGATTCCTCCGCCACAGTCGACACTCTGGAAGAATAGAGCCCCGGCACGCTGCGAGAGCCGTCCATTCAGACCGTTGATATTAATCAACTGGTCTCTTGTCAGCTTGGAGCCGACGGCGTGATTGGTGAGATCGTGGCGGTGAAATCGGAGACTGCAGTAAGTTACCACAGAAATGAAAGACTCAAGATCATCAGCGAGGTCAATTGGCTTGAAAGGATACTGGAGGGCTACAGCGGACATGAACGCCCATGTTCCCTGCATAACGTGATTAGTCAGCGATGCACACGCCACGAGGAGCGAACTAGGTCTTACAGAACGGTTGTGTTGCGTTGCGGGCTGATTCAATTCCGTCTTGTACTTGCACATATCCCAGTCGTTGAGTATGCCTCGGACATTTGCGTCTTCTTCGTCGTCCTGGTCCACGACACACATGACGTTATCCACGCTGATGTCCCTGTGGAGGATTCCAGCCTTCCAGGCATCCTCGTGACCTGCTGTCATGAGTTGCCATTTACGCTGAATCCCCTATGTGCTCACCTTGTAGCGCATCGAATAACGCCACAATCATATCTGATGAGCTCCTGTATGCCTCCAGCGGTCGTGCGAGCTGCTCAAACACAAGGCGACAATGGACACGCTCTAATGGTACTTTCTCGAGGTCAAAAGACTCCCGAGTAACGGTGTATGGGCCCGGAACATCCTCGCCTCCAATCGCAGTCGCGACATTGCGAACTCCCGCTGTCTTCAGCGTCTTGTATACATCCAACTCTTTGGGAATCTTGCTCGAGTTGGGGCACCAGTAGTCTTTCATGAAACACAGCCGTGTCGGCCTCTGCTTGTTGAAAGTCACGTAACCCTTGGTCGCGCGGCCCGTCGGCGAATATGAGGCTACGCTATGCTTTCCGATGAAGTACACCCCCCTATCAGTGTTCGCGACGTTGGCACAAGTGACCTACGCGTTTTGATTAGTGAAAAGCGTCATTCCGCGAACGAATAGAGGGAAGACCCAGACCTTATAGATAGGGTAAAGCACCTGGTTGTCCAAGATATCCTTCGCGCAGGAGGCAGCGTAGGGATTCTTGAATTGCTTAGCAAAGCCCTTTAACATCTGAACCTCAGCCGAAGTTGCAGGCTCGGCCGTAGTATCGTAGCCAAGCTCGTCTCGTGACATAAGTGCGAGGCGATAAACGAAGTTGAGGACCTTTGCGGGCTCCTTGATGTAATTGACAGGGGTGGAGATAATACAGCCAACACGGTCCCAGCGCTATATATTACAAATAAAAGATAGTATTATTACTACTATCATCGCCCACAACAATATTAGTGCCCAATATGGTAATCCCCTGCCACTTCCTATTTTTCCCCTCTTGCTGTGTCCGCTCCAACGCACTTCTTGCCATCACCTCCAACTCGTCCTCGCCCTTGTTGCCCTCCTCCTCGCCACTCATTGTCCAGTACACGCTTGTGGCGTGGTACCAACTTGACATGCCTGTGGTGTAGTCAAAAACCGCATCAAGCAGTCTGACGACACTAGTTTGCTGGCCAGATGCAAAGGAGGTCTTGTGGGGTAGGATTGGGATAGGATTGGCAGGTTTTGGACTGCAGGTACGTCACCTTCTCATCTTCAGCCCTTGCTACGCTTAACTAGCTACGCAGCTGAGCCCTGGTTGCACCCACTTGAACGGTAAGTCATGTCTGTCACCTTTCTCATCTCCCTTTCTCTGTACAACATGTCTGTGGGAAGGTGCAAGAATGAGCGGCCGCAGAGTTACACAACACTTAAGCCGTCTCACTCAATCCAACTGCAGATGTGTCTGTCATCATTGGTTACAACAGTGAGTTGTTGTTGCCCTCACTTTTGCCCTTGTTGTTGCCCTTGCCCTTGCCGTTGTTGCCCTCTTGCCCTTGTTGCTCTTGTTGCCCTCTTGCCCTTGCCCTCACCCTCACCCTCACCCTCACCCTCACCCTCACCCTCTCCCTCTCCCTTGTTGCCCTCTCCCTTGTTGCCCTCGTTGTTGCCCTTGCCCTCTCCCTTGTCGTTGCCCTTGCCCTCGTTGTTGCCCTTGCCCTTGACTGCTCTCACTCTTGCTTTCACCTTTTCTCTCGCCCTCTCCCTTCCATGTCCTTGCCCTCAGCGTTTCTTGTCCTTGCCCTCTCCCTTTTGCACCTTCGCCCTTGCTGTTGCTCTCGGCCTCACCCTCACTGCTGGTTTCACTCCTGCTTTTGCTATCTCAGTTGTCGTAGACACCTGTGTTGTTCTGGGACTGCCTGTGGCATCCAATTGCTCCCGCATCTTGTGCGACTGTGTCGCCAGAGCTGCTGTGTAAACCTGTGCAACTGTGTTGCCCAGCTGCATAAGTTGGATTGGACAGACTCTGAGGTGAGTTCCGTCACAAGCTGCATACATCCTTACTGATGTCCATCTTCATCTAGATGGTGCACCACAGGCTCAATGAACGGGAGGCCAACCCCAATCCATACGTCAACTTCATCGTCCCTCTGCCAGTCTGAGATGCAGCTGCCCAGGAGGATGCCAGACAACTGCTCCGAGCCTTGATGGCGCAGGTCAAGCCTGTCATGAAGGCTCATCAACTTCGGGTGGACAGCATCGAGGAGGTATGTCCATGTCAGTTCAAGCGACTACATGTATGGGGATTCTGACCATGTTATGTTCAGTACCATGGTGTGCACACTGTATGTGCTAATCTATTGTACAAAGATTGCGTATTGATGGCTAACACCTCTTCAGAACAAACAAATCAGACCATCTGGCATGTTCCGTCTGTGGTACACCTAGAGGTGAAAGTGACTGGGAAGGGGTCTCCGGATAACATGGCTTTTGTATTGTACTATGAGCGTTGAATTCACGATTTGTTTGTTTATGTAAATTGCTACTGAGAACCTGAAGTTCATGCCTCAAGAAAGAAGTGGCATCCTTACCTGGTAAGCACAGCAAATTAACATAGACTTTGAAAATGAACAGGTGCTCACACCCTTTGCATACTGGAGTAGCACCTTTATCTATGCGGTGATCGGCGTGTTTGATCTTTCAACAGTCAACGTCAACAGTTAATCAGTAAAGTACTACTCCCCACCCCCCCTCCCCCTCCTCCTCTCCCCTTCTCTCGCTCTTTCTATGCCTATTTCACCCTTGCCCATCCAGCCCCTTCTCCCACATTTCCTGTCCCTATCCTGTCGTAGCCCTTGCGCCATCCCTGTCTTTTCTACCTCGCGTGCCTGATGTGCCTGACTGTCTCACATTTCTATCTATTCTTGTTGCCGTCTCAACCCAAAACATTTTTCTTCGCTGGGGATTTCCTTTTTGGTAACTATTATTCTTCTCTGCATGATCATCTGTAATAATACTATCTTTTAATTGTAAGCAGCTCCCCAGCGGGTAAGGAAGGCTTCCTTGTCGACGATGTATAGAATGAAGACGAAGGCCCGATGCTGGCGAAGCATGAGTTGCGTGGCGTACTTGGCAATCTGCGCCTGAGCTACCCTCCCGTTATCACTGTCTCGCAAGAGACTGGGCCGACCAAAGTCGAACGCAGATTCCGCCTCGTCCCGCTTCACCTCTACACCCATGGTCATCCACGCCCAAGCTACACGTGCCACATCAGTGCGTGCTGTCTTTTCCATGTCGCGAGTAAAAGCTGCCCTAGCGTCCTCGGTATCTGGGTACATCGCGATATCGATCTTCAGATCATGTTCGTTTGACTCTATCCAACTGGATACGTCCTTGAATACATACGGTGGTGTAGGAGGGGCGACTTTAGTGGTCTGTGCGTCAGGAGCTGAGGAGATGGCCAAGTTGGTCGTATGAGCTGTGGCATTGCTGGCACCTTGGGAAGCGGCAAAAGTCACAGCTTGCGCGAGGGCTTCGTTGAGACTTTTGCACTGTCAACAGTAACTTGATCAATGGCGACAAGGACACGAGAAGTTGACGAAAGCAGACGTACGAGAGGGGCATACATTTCCTGTTCCTTACCACTTTCGGGAACATCCTTAAACTTCGTAAGCATGGAGGCCAGTTGTTTCTTCGAAAGCTCCGGATGCCCAAGCCCTTCGACTTTAGCAAATAGGGACATAAACTTGTCGTAATTTATCTTGCAATAGCACCTCTCCATCTCCAACACCACCTTTCGCTCGTATAGGCCGTGCTTGGGTTTGATCTTCCGAGAAGACTCCTTATCCGCGGTCGGCGTGCGATATACAACTTCGGCGGTGGTATTGGGTGGCGTGTGTTGGATTGGATACAGCAAGAGGAAAAAAATAGGAAGTTGGGGGGGGATTATAATATTGTTGTGGGCCATGGTAGTAGTACTGATACTATCTTTTATTTGTAATATATAGATTATCCGAGGTGAGGTTTCTTCAGTCTGACCTCGACGCGAGCGTCGCAAATTATGTGCCATTATTCAAAACATCGGGTCTTCTCTAACGCGTTGCAGCAGTCCTAATTTCCAAAAGCATACGCACGTATATACACGTTCTAGATGTAGCAGAGAGATGAATGTAATCACCTTGGTCTATCAACACATAGAAGCAACACTACTCTCCAGAATCGCCTCTGCTTCACGAAAGCGAGGGGTAATCTGACATTTGAAGGGTACCGGAGCTCTGGAACAGTGATTAGTACATGCAAAGTCTTCAATGGCTGCTCATTGCTTACATAACAATCCCGAGATCGACACAATCGGTGGTGTTGGGCAAGACCGCATTGCCATTCTGGTCAACAGGAGCCCTGATATCGAACGCCCAGAGCATTGTCGCTATCACGATGAATATGGACTGGTTTGCAAAGTACATGCCAGGGCAGTTCCTACGCAACGTTGCGAATGAGTGTTTTGGGAGAAAATGGTGCGAGAGATGCGCATACCTCCGTCCGAAGCCGTAAGAGACATGTCCCATCTGATGTGTGCCAGGGGGAGTAACTTCTATCTTGCCTGTTGCGTCGAGGAATCGTTCGGGTCGGAACACATCAAAGTCAGGATAGATGGCAGGATCTCTGAGGTGGGTGTATGGCGTCAAACTACTTGTACGTCTCAAGGTCAAATTGATCCACACCTATTCATGGCCCTTTAAAGACGGAGACGACTCGAGTCAAAATTGATTGTCGGCACACAGCGAAAGCCATACCAGACATTTCCAAAAACGACAGTTCCTATACAGAAGTTAACACTGAGCTCGAATAACGAATTCTAAAACAACCTTTTGGAATAAAGTACCCTTCGTACCAGTCATCCTTTAACAGTTTAAACGGGTCAGCGGAATTGCTGCGTACGATCTGGGAATTGCTTGCCGCTCACTTCTATTGTTGCGTGTGGCACAGCTACCAAACACGTGTATGAGTACATTGACCGGTAGGTGATAACGTGAACTTACTTAGACGAACAACCGGCCTCCATCGCAAAGTCTCTTTCACCATCGCTTTGATGTACGGAAGGTCAGCCATGTCGTTGAATGTTGGAGCCCGCCCGCGACCAACTACTGCATCCAGCTCTGCCTGAGCTTTGCGCAAAACGTCTGGGTAGGCTACCATAGCAAGAAAAAAGTACAGAAGCGTCGTAGATGTCTAGAGAATAATGTTAGGCCTGAATGTGTACGTCTGACTACCGAGAACATACCGTCTCGGTGCCAGTGGTGCTATACACGAAGACTTTGATAAGAAACTTGTGCATTCAGGCATATGATGACTTACATCAGGACGCCCCCAAACCAGGCGGCCTCTTTGTCGGATAGACCATGCCGATTCTCAGACTCGAGGAGTTCAGCGATAACGCTCGGCTGAGCCTCGCCCGCGGCCTGCAAGATGATCGACATGAGCGAAGAATTATACACTGCTTGTTTCTGCGTACCATTTTCTTAGCAACATCATCGTTGAGCCCTTGGAACAAGCGCGTTTCCTCATCGTGCCATGCTATCCCCTCTCGCTTCCACTTCGCCAGCCATGCCGGTATAAGCTTCATGATCGGAATGAGGTCGACGAGAAAAGCACCAGGTAGTACAGCACCGGAGAGGTGCGCAATATGGCCAACTAGCCTTCCGACGATAGGCTCGTCAGGACCGATGGGTGGCCATCCGTAGACTGAAGTGAGTATCGCTGAGGCCGCAAATCTAGGACGAGATCAAGTCATTCGGCCACAACGAATCAAGAAAGAAAGGGGGCGTACTGTTTTAGGCTATCCTCCCAGCTGTCAGGCTGCGAAATGATGCGGCAAGCTGCTTCAGCAGCCGCCTTAGCCTGGACGAGCTCGTACTTGCCAACAGCCTTAGGGTTGAAGCTCTCATGAGCAGCACGACGCATGCTACGCAAACTATAGCACCCTGATCAGTTGTCATGTACGGAGAGACATCATGGTCCAACTTACAGGTTGCCCCATCTCGCAAACACCATGAATATACCTCCAGTAAGAATCTCACCCGCCATGATCAAGCGAGGGCGATCACTGTAGATTTGCGACCGACGATCTGAAAGACGAGGGTATTGTTGAAGCAAAGTGCATAGCGTCCGGCGCTGACGTACCGAACAAGTCTCCCGCCACCTTGTGGCTGTTGACCACGACCATGTGTTGACCAATGATGTCCAACGAGAAGATGGGACCTGTCGGAAGAAGGTCAGATTTGAGGGATTGCCGTTTGATTGTGATCACATACCGTATGTTTGACTCCATTTTGTGAACTGGACACTTTGCATTTTGGTTGGCATTTGAAGCACGTTACCTAGAAGAGGAAGCCGGGTGGGCCCAGGAGCGTTGTTCCGGCTTCGCAGGTACGAGTATGCAGTCCAGGTGGTGATGCCTACGAGAACACCCGCTGAGGAGGTGAGTCGCGCATTTGAAGTCACAGCCGAGGAAAGATCCTGTACGCTTTCAGGGACTAGGGCTAATGCCCTCGTCTGAAGGTCTAAGAGTGCCGAGAAGACTTGCTCAAGAGTACCATGCAACATTGAGGGAAGAACTGAGCTGGGTCGTCGCTGCGGGGAGACAACGAGTGAAATGAGATAGGACAGTGGACCGGTCAATTTTATAAGAGAATGTCTGAGCATCGTGCCTGAATCATGCCGCCCATGAGTTATCGCGAAATCTCGTGCAGTGACAGCTGCAATGAAGCTATTATACATATGTAAAAACTATTTACCTTGGTCCAAGGCATGTACCGATAGCAACATTCTCCTGTGATGAGTCCGTGTACCTGCAGGGATTTTCAGCAGGTCGACACATTTGTATCTTGAACACTTGAACTCTCGTGATGAGCGGTCTGCACTCTCCCAGACGAGGTCATGGTGATAAGGAGGTCGTTCAGATTGACATCCAAAAAAGGAAATGACAGTCAGCTCGTCCTGCCCTCCCCGATATCATCTGAATCTGGTCTCCCGCTCACTACGATTTCCATCTCCTCTTCCCATAGCGAGGTACACCTATCGTACACTTCAATTTACAACAGCGTCTCCTCATTGGCGTTTATTACTAATCCCTTCTCTCAATCGTACATCGAGTATCACACCAAAGATTGACCCAGTGTCCATTACTGCTGTAGGTCGAGTACGCCAACTCCCGTATCAGAGCCTGCGCTTGCGCAGCGCCCTGCCTAATCTCTGAAACATCCAACACGGATTGGAGTCGCAGAGTAGCTCAGTCAGAGTCTTGTCGCTACATAATGGCCAGTAACTGCCCTGAAGAGATTCTCTGTGACATACTCAAACACGCCTTCCACGTCTCCATCGTTGACAACTTCATTGAGGACCGCTCCCTCTACAAACCGCGACTTCACCGCCCCTCCCACCTCCTCCTCGTTTGCAAACAATGGCTCCGGATCGCAACTCCCTTCCTATACGAAACCGTCGAGGTCTCCTCCGAAAAGGAGATGGAGAAGCTCGGTGCTGTGCTACGCTCCCACTCGGCTCTGGGGCGCATGATTCGCCATTTGCGGCTCAACGGAGGGTACGGGCAGCACTTGTACCCACTGGCAAAGCTCGCGCCAAAAGTGCGCGTGCTCGGGGTGTACGTCAGTGTACAATCGAAGGAGTCAAATGCGCGGCTCGTGCGCGCGTTGGCGTGCTGGAAACCGACGGAATTGTACTTGCACGGTCTTTCCTATTCACTTGATCGGCACGGCGAGCGGAACAACAAGAATTCGACGACGAAAGTGGTGTTGGATTGTGTGCGTACGTCGAAGTCTCTGGTGAGCAGAATCCTGTTCTCGATTTTGCATCTGGTTTCTGTCACTGTGATACCGACCACCAATTGTAGAAACTCGTTGCGTTTGTTGACGCCTCATACAGCTGGATGATGGCTCCGGAGCTCCACGCGATTCTCGAGCAGGCACCGGCCCTTTCAGAAGTTGGCATGTCGAGTATTGAGCTCAAGAGGCTGCTGGTGGAAACACGTTTTATTGAGGTTCTTCGAAAAGCTGAGATTCGAGTGATCAGGTGTTATGGAATGGATGGAGAGCTCGACAAGGTATTGGGTCGGGTTCCAGAGGACGTAAAGCAGCTCGTTGTATATGAGAGTACTGAGTGGATGCAGCGGTGAGTTTTCTATGTGCTGGTTGGGTGTTCTTATGTTGGCTGACGGTGATTCTCCAGGTGGTACAAAACGCTGGCAGCTAGAGTGGTTGCACCCGCGCGCGAAATAGCAACAGAATCTGATAGTAGTAAGTGTGTGTACGATGAATGATGCTATGCGGACTGTGGACAGAATATACGATGCACTAGTCTTATCCGGCAACTATCAGCCAAGGCAGACAACCTGATTGGACATGTTAACATGTCGGTCACAGTTGGAGGAGTCACCATTGCCGCAACCTCATTGTTTACTGACAAAACTCATGAGGCATGCTCGCAGCTATGGGCCACTCTCAAGACGCATTTCAGCACCGTCTTCGCATCTCTGTATGTGTCGTTCAGGTGTGTACTTCTTTCAACGCCGGTTGGCTTCCTCCCCTCAACGTCCGTCAGGTGTCAACTTGGTGAGTTTGCCTACGATATTTTGTCGAGCTGAATTATCAAATGCCGCATTCCGGTTACAGTACGAAATTGAGTGGCACCAACTGACAGTACACAGGAGTTTACTCCGGCGCACTGGCGAGCTTTGTCCTATGCATCACAATGCTCGAATGATCCCAGATATTTCTGTCGGCTGCGGCAGTGGCACCCACCCCAACAATCGACAATGTTCCACTATATAAGTGCATTGCCGTCTAGTTTCCCGCCCACTGCCGTTTTCATCTTCTCTACTCACAGCCAGGTACGCCCACACGCTTCAGCACTCGACAACAGTGACTCCCTACCGCTATCTATGTTATTGCTGCTCTCCATTCTCATAATCCCGGCAAGCCTTGTCTGCTGTTCATGTAGCGGTCAGCACGAAATTTTCACGCGATGGGCGAAGTCTCTGCTCCGCAGTGCCACTCGAGCAATAATGCGAAGGCATCCTGGAAATCGGCCTTGAGTACGTGATCGCTTTGATCGCGCATGTCGGTCGTTGCTAATCACTATAAGGATGGGAACTCTTGAACGAGTGAGCTTTGCCTTCATTGCATGTGTACGCTGACCTCTGTTGACTACAGGTATGAGCAGTGGCAAGCCTCGATAGGTGAGTAGAAACTACCCTACTCTCTACTACATGATGAAGAGGGGCTCTTGTCACACCTCGTATGTACAGTTCCAAAATACTTCTATCACGATGTCACTCGTCGTTGAGGAAATCCGGTAGAGCACCTGAGCTTCGAGTCGTCGAGTTTACGGTGAAGTGTAGCCAGTAAGAATTGTTTTCGTGGACAGAGCTCAGCATGAGGCAGTCTCCCAACAATGACCGGAGACCACGGTGGCCAATGCATGTCAGGAATGCGGTACGGACAAGGGCGAGGGATATGTGCAGGCCAACTACCCGCACGCGTCAACGTACAGTAATGCGATCACAGCCATCAAGCGATAGTGCTCTTCCGCCTTCACCGTGTGATTATAGACCTGCACTATGACCACAACGTGGCAAAACTACCTTATATCACATCCCGATATAGGAACTGCCATCAAATCGAGGAACGGGTGGCAAGTAGTAAACCGCGACCTTGACCAGAGACCGCCCTCAGACTCTGACCGCAAGCCACAGTATAAAATGCGTTCAAACATGAAGGTCTCTCGCCAGAATCTGTTACTTTCATATCCTCCCCCAGTCCCTTTCTCATCCACATCCCACCCTCCTCACCATGGCACATTACTCTTACTACAACGAGACCTCTACCCCTCACGCACCCTTCAATCCTGACCATCTCACTCATCCTCTGTATCATGAGTTCATGGGTCAATTGCCTCGGCAATACGACGCCATCTCATCGACGCACAACCATTGGCTAGAAGGCTCGTCGCCATTTTCACCCGCATTCCGCTCTTCCCACTCGTCTCCTACGAGCAACGTTGGAGACTACCAGGAAGGAATGCACCTCGTAGATCCGTCTCCAACTTCTTGGAACCAACAAGGAGCATGGAACCCGGACGTTTATGGACCCACATTCCTCCAGTGAGCTCTTTCCACGCCGTAACGACATTGCAATTCACTGACGAGAAGTGTAGCGACGGTGACACCTATGGCGTCTCTTATTATCCCACTGAAGATCTATACCCACTGCAAGCTAACGGACACCGCGCTTTAGGACTTAATCCCCAGCTTCCTCCAGTATCCTCACACCCCGATGCTACGAGCAAAGTCCCCACGAGACCCTTCCCAGTTGCCATCGCTCCTGAACTGTTCCAGCTACCTGTCGCTTACGCCGACGTCAACGCCCGCAGTGCTCATCCAACGAAATTGTACGAGCAGGGCTCTGACTTGGACGTCGAAGGCGAGACCGACAAGGAAGATGACGGCGACGAAGAGTACATGGCGCTCTCTCCACCCACTTTCACTCAACCGCGCTCGCACAGGACCACCTGTAGCGTCAGTGTTACCTCTTCCAGCCACTATTCACACTCTCGCTGCACTCCGCCGAAATCCCCGCGAGTATCCCAACCCACGATCCAGCTTGCCCGCGCTGTGCCATCGTCTCGCGAGTCGCACTCTGGAGACCCCAAACCATCATTCCACACACTCTGTGATACCATCCCAACTCGTTTTACGCGTCGCCAAGAACCAGGAACCGGTCTGCCGAACTACAACTCGACCAACGACACTGGCGACTTTTGCTGCGAGACTTGCCACCGCGTCTTTCCGAGGGCTCGCAGGCCTGACTTTGAGCGACACGTCGATGTCCACTATCCCGAGTTGGCTAGAGGAGGACCTCTCCTTTGCTGCGGGCTCCCCGTCGAGCAAGTCAATAATTACCACGAGTCGGACGTGATGGTTTTCTATGATCGACGGATGGTGGGAGGCTGCGGAAAGCTGTTTAGTCGTACCGACGCTCTGAAGAGGCACCTTGAGTCTGCTAGGAGGGGTTGCGTGGGTGACCTCTCAGGAGACTGGCACCCACCAAAGCAGCGCAAGTAGTTCGTCCATCTCATCTCTGATAATGGTGTTGTCCTACGCCCATCGGGTGCCAGTCTTCTTTCTGATCTATGCTCTCTACTTTCTCGCTGTCATGTTGCTTGTTTTCTATTTGTATCACTATTTTTTGGATTGTTTGCTTGACATCGCCTCACCGTTCTCCACGCCATACCTTCCTAGCCCTATCCTATCTCATGTAGACGATGTCCCTCAGCAATGAACACTAACTTGATCGTCAATCTTTTGGTTTCGCCTCATGATCAGAACCAAACCGCGAATAACGAGAACGTTTCCCGCTGATGTTGTGTGACACTGCGCGTTGATGTTGACGTTTTTCTCAACTGCTCACATGCAAGTACTATCATTCATGCGGTGTTCGTAAAAACCCGGCGCTCAGCACATTGCGCTGAGAGCTCCCACCTCAATCTGTCAAAAAGTACATAGAATTATACCTGTGCATCTTGTTAGTATTATGTATTAAATTCACGCTTTTTAAAGAGGAACAGCGAGCTGCGGCAGGATGCCGACGAGGGGTAGAAAAGAGAAGGGGTGTTCGTAAATACGTCACGGTTGGTCACACCGGCATGAGGTCGGCATATTGTCACTCCAACACGACTTACCATATGTAGTATCACCATCAGCTGAGCTCATCAGCGAGAGCAGTGTTCGTAAAAAGTGTGTTTGGTTCGTGCATCCCGTGCCATTAGAAATTTACATGATGATAATATATGTATTACCCTCCTTTCTCGACGTGAATCAAGAAAGGAGGGGCCGCAAAGCAGTGGCTAGAAGTTGCGGCAAGCAGGTACCAGACGCAAAACGCAAACGCGATGTTGCGACGAGGCTGCGATACGCCTCTTAGCGGAGTTTAAACTGCGCTCGGTCTCAAAGTCACGCATGTCTCGATGTGGTTCGTAAAAACTACTCTACACATGTACACAGAACAATCGGGCTGCTGGAGCAGCTTTCAATGCAATATTAGTCACTTTGCTTCTGCAAGACGGTCATAAAATATGCAGTACATCAGTCAGAATCTCTATCCATCAATCCGAGTAAAGTACAGAAACTCACTGCTTTGTCTCTACCGACTTCATCCCTCGCATTTATAATACTTTTCTTACACCAAAATAATTCTCTAGTCGTCCTTTATTGCTCACAGTATACTTAGAATATTTGGACGTGCGCAAGTATCGAAAGTACTAGTGTTCGTAAAAACAGGCGTTTACGAACACTGCATCAACGATAGTATGTAGTGCAATATGGTTGTTGTTGGACAACAACCCTCCGTTTGCCTCATTTCATAGACAGAAGTGGTCAAACAAAAAGTCACCACCAGCATGATATAGAACAAACCTTCAATCTCTCAAACATCGCAGCCTATTGTGACACAGCCGCCTTGCTGTTGTCAAAAATGATTACTCGTTTGGACAGATCAGCCTAGGCTCGTGTCCAGCCTCTAGTTCCTCGTACCTATAAGAGCTTTGCCACGGGGGCCATGTCGGCTTGGACTTTACCACCACTGGTGGCATCCCTTCACCAACCTCGGGCTACGCAATATTCGTTTGGAGAGTCACATTTCTGTGATTGCAGATAAACTCCGGAGACTTTCAGTGTTCCGAAGGTGCTTTAACCGGAAATTGAGGGGTTGAGCGGCGATATGCGTTTTGGGCATGGAATGACCTTGTGAGTATCTTGTAAGTACTTCATTGCGGGCGGCGTTCGACGTTCAACGCTTTGGGCTTCACGAACGCGGGGAACTGCCATCCCAGAGTCATTGTCTGAAGTGAGCAGAGCATGCGCCGTCGCTGCGAAAGTACCCCTGAACAAAGACAGTCTCTGCTAGCGTATGTACAGTTCCAGGAGTCTGCCATGCCTGCGAGATAAGCCTTGGAACAGTTAAAATGGTGTTGTGTGATACAAAAACACCAGGGGGCATGCGTTTGTTGGAACAAGCTGAGTGCGGGTTCTTCTCTCCTGGTTTTTGTAGCAAGTGTGAATTCTTCACCTGCCATCGCTTCACCCAACTTGCTTCCAGTAATTCTACCCCCCACAAAGCTACTCTGTGCGGTAAAGGCGTACCCTGCACTGGTAGTCAACACTGCAGGCGGCGCCCCCTACAGCAGTATACCTGTATATGTTACCTCTATTATCGCATCTGCCATGTGCGCAGTGGCAGGCATGCACCTCCTTGGCCGCGCCCTTGCATCCTGGGCAACGTTCTGCAATTGCCCACGAAGATGCAATTCACCTTTATACCAATGGAGTCGAGTATACAGTGGTATGTAAGAAACTTCTTCCTTGGATGCCCTGTCAACGCTAACATTCCGCCGACAGGTCCCATGTTCTCGCTGGACCTACTTGGCCAACATGTTGTATTGCTCAACACCCACGAGGTGACAGGAGACCTATCAGGCGCGTATCTTGAGTAAGTTGGGCTTTAGACCGCTGAGGTAATGATGAGCTGGGCACGTAGATCGTCCTATAGCGATCGTCCACGCCTGATCATGGCGAGTTCAATTTCTACAGAAGGCATGTTCATTCCATTCAAGAGATATGGTGACCTTTAAGCTGAACGGTTCCTCAGTAATCTGAGCTCGATATAAGCGACATATTATAGATTGCGCAGTATGCGTCGTGCGTCTCACGAGAGCTGTAGCTCCAGAGCTGTTAAGAAGTACCAGCCAATTCAGGCTGAAGCGACTCACCAGGCGGTCCTCAGGATGATTGGGCACCTAATCACTGGGAGAGGGATGTTGAACGGTAAGCTACGAGTGTATTCGAATATTTACCAATGGAACCACAGGCACCACGAGATTCGCAGCCTCAGTCATCTTGAGCTCAGTCTTACGGGTAGCCAGCGGTCGGCGCAGGGACTTGCCTCAGAGTCTCACACATCTAGCAGGGGTTAGATGTATTCCCAGGCGCTTTCCTCGGAGGCCTCATTCCAGTGATGAGATACATCCCGGCCTGGAAGATTGAAACGCGAGGGCTTGACATGGTACGAGAAGATGAAGGGTTTAACGCTGGGGCCCTCGGGGTACATGGTAAGTACACGTAGGTGCGTATGGTTAGCATGAGTGAATGTTAACTATTGCAGAACGCGGGTAAGGCTCAACCGAGCTTCATTTAGTTAGAAGGCAGACATGGTCCCTCGAAAAGGCGTGTGCTTGGCTCGCCGCAGGCGTCTCGGTGTAAGCAATGTCATATTCCGCTTCATGCATTTGATGAATTGAACCCTTTTTAAGCATTGTTGGCGCGAAGACGGCAAGATCTCAGGGCATCGAACACGAGAACTCAGCTCTGATACCTTGTGTAGATCGCGACGACGCTTATGTACTTCACGCTTGCTATGACGCTCTATCCCGGCGTCATACAGAGAGCTCAAGCCGAAATCGATGCAGCGGTCGGTCGCGAGAGGGTTCCGACACTCAAAGACATAGGCGACCTTCCGTAGATTTAGGAGATTGTGCAGGAGACACTACGATGGGGACCCGTTACAGTCCCTCCGTTAGGTATCTCATGGGACATGCTCGCAGCCATGGGCTACTCTCGTAACGCAGTTCAACACCGTTCTTGCTTCTCTGTGTGTGCCGTTGAGGTGTGTACTTCTTTCTACGCCGGCTGGCTTTCAAATCTCAACATCCTCGATGTGCTTACTTGGTAACTCTTACAATATTTCATCGAGCAGAATTGACCCGACTCCAGATTCCGTCTGTAGTCCAAAATTGAGTGGCACCAACTGACAATACACGAGGGTTTTCTCCGGCGCACTTGTGACCTTTGTCCTATGCATCACAATGCTCGCATGATCCTAAATATTTCTGTCGGCTGCGGCAGTGGCACAAATGGACAATGTTCCACTATATAAGTGCATTGCCGTCTGATTTCCCGCCCACTGCCGTTTTCATCTTCTCTACCTGGTACGCCCACACGCTTCAGCACTCGACAACAGTGACTCCCTACCGCTGTCTATGATATTGCTGCTCTTCATTTCCGTAATCCCGGCAAGCCTTGTCTGCTGTCTATGTAGCGGTCAGCACGACATTTTCACGCGACGGGCGAAGTCCCTGCTCCGCAGTGCCACTCGAGCAATAATGCAAAGGCATCCTGGAAATCAGCCTTGAGTACGTGATCGCTTTGATCGCGCATGTCGGTCGTTGCTAATCACTATAAGGATGGGAACTCCTGGACGAGTGAGCTTTGCCTTCATTGCATGTGTACGCTGACCTCTGTTGACTACAGGTATGAGGAGTGGCAAGCCTCGATAGGTGAGTAGAAACTACCCTACTCTCCACTACATGATGAAGAGGGGCTCTTGTCACACCTCGTATGTACAGTTCCAAAATAGTTCTATCACGATGTCACTCGTCGTTGAGGAAATCCGGTAGAGCATCTGAGCTTCGAGTCGTCGAGTTTACGGTGAAGTGTAGCCAGTAAGTATTGTTTTCGTGGACAGAGCTCAGCATGAGGCAGTCTCCCAACAATGACCGGGAACCACGGTGGCCAATGCACGTCAGCAATGCGGTACGGACAAGGGCGAGCCAACTACCCGCACGCGTCAACGTACAGTAATGCGATCACAGCCATCAAGCGATACTGTGCTGTGGGGTCCTTTGCAAATGCGGGGACTTTTGCAAATCCTCCCCCAGACTCACTCACACAACAGTTTGCGTACCGGTAAAAGTTTCGGTATATGCAGCTATTCACTTCATGAATATACATGTACTTTTTGTAATATTTGAAGGAGGGACGCAGCCTACCGAGAGTTACCGGCGTGGTTTGGGCCATCTCTTAGGCCTATATCTGACCAGATCCGACCAGATCCCAAAGATGCTGTCGGGCGGTCAGCTCGAAAATTCTGGACAGGTTTCTTGAATAGCATTGCTCCGTGTCAGTGAGTTTCGATCGAGTGCTGGGGACACGGGTGTGCTTGGGACGGGGAAGTTTTGCATCTGCGTGACGAAGAGTACAAACAGAGCGACGAGAGCTTGAACTCCGCTCTGATCCGAGAATCTAGCGGTGCATACGCACCAGACGTCGTAGAGCGCTACACACTATGCCGAGCGGTGCTTCAATTTGCCGCGTGACAATCCTATCAATCTGTGACGGAAAGAGCAGGGACTTTTGCAAAACATGACTCTCGACGACGGCAACGTGCCGTCCCTCGTTCAACTCATCTTTTCGTCTAGAAAACCTCCGGAAAACATACATCAGATGCTATTCTACTGAACAGTCAAAAAACTGTGATTTTTGAGTAAGTATTTGAGTACCTGTGTATTTTACAATCTGTCTCATGCCGATTTATTTGCAAAGGACCCCACAGCACAGTAGTGCTCTTCCACCTTCACCGTGTGATTATAGACCTGCACTATGACCACAACGTGGCAAAACTACCTTATATCACACCCCGATATAGGAATCGCCATCAAATCGAGGAACAGGTGTCAAGTAGTAAACCGCGACCTTGACCAGAGACCGCCCTCAGACTCTGACCGCAAGCCACAGTATAAAATGCGTTCAAACATGAAGGTGTCTCGCCAGAATCTGTTACTTTCATATCCTCCTCCCAGTCCCTTTCTCATCCACATCCCACCCTCCTCACCATGGCACATTACTCTTACAACGAGACCTCTACCCCTCACGCACCCTTCAATCCTGACCATCTCACTCATCCTCTGTATCATGAGTTCATTGGTAAATTGCCTCAGCAATACGACGCCATCTCATCGACGCACAACCATTGGCTAGAAGGCTCGTCGCCATTTTCACCCGCATTCCGCTCTTCCCACTTGTCTCCTACGAGCAACGTTGGAGACTACCAGGAAGGAATGCATCTCGTAGATCCGTCTCCAACTTCTTGGAACCAACAAGGAGCATGGAACCCGGACGTTTACGGTCCTACTTTTCTCCAGTGAGCTCTTACCACGCCGTAACGCCATGGCAATTACTGACGAGAAGTGCAGCGACGGTGACACCTATGGCGTCTCTTATAATCCCACTGAAGATCTATATTCACTGCAAGCTAACGGACACCGCGCTTTAGGACTTAATCCCCAGCTTCCTCCAGTATCCTCACACCCCGATGCTACGAGCAAAGTCCCCACGATACCCTTCCCAGTCGCCATTGCTCCTGAACTGTTTCAGCTACCTGTCGCTTACACCGACATCAACGCCCGTAGTACTCATCCAACGAATCTGTACGAGGAGGGCTCTGACTTGGACGCCGAAGGCGAGACCGACAAGGAAGATGACGGCGATGAAGAGTACATGTCACTCTCCCCACCCACTTTCAGCCACTCTTCACACTCTCGCTACACTCCGCCGAAATCCCTGCGAGTGTCCCAACCTACAATCAAGCTGGCCGGCACTGTGCCCTCGTCTCGCGAATCGCACCCGGGAGACCCAAAACCATCATTCCACACACTCTGTGATACCATCCCAACTCGTTTTACGCGACGCCAAGAACCAGGAACCGGTCTGCCGAACTACAACTCGACGAACGACGCTGGCGACTTTTGCTGCGAGACTTGCCACCGCGTCTTTCCGAGGGCTCGCAGGCCTGACTTTGAACGACACGTCGATGTCCACTATCCCGAGTTGGCTAGAGGAGGACCTCTCCTTTGCTGCGGTCTCCCCGTTGAGCAAGTCAAGAATTACCACGAGTCGGACGTGATGGTTTTCTATGATCGACGGATGGTGGGAGGCTGCGGAAAGCTGTTTAGTCGTACCGACGCTCTGAAGAGGCACCTTGAGTCTGCTAGGAGGGGTTGCGTGGGTGACCTCTCAGGAGACTGGCACCCACCAAAGCAGCGCAAGTAGTTCGTCCACCTCATCTCTGATAATGGTGTTGTCCTACGCCCATCGGGTGCCAGTCTTCTTTCTGATCTATGCTCTCTACTTTCTCGCTGTTATGTTGCTTGTTGTCCATTTGTATCACCAATTTTTGGATTGTTTGCTCAACATCGTTTCACCGTTCTCAAAGCCATACCTTCCTAGCCTTATCCTATCTCATGTAGACGATAGCCCTCAGCAATGAACACTAACTATATTGTACATTGTGGAGCTGTAAGCTAGGTTAACCCGGACCTGAAGCTGATCTGTCCAAACGAGTAATCATTTTTGACAACAGCAAGGCGGCTGTGTCACAATAGGCTGCGATGTTTGAGAGATTGAAGGTTGCTATATATCCTGCTGGTAGTGACGCTTTGTTTGACCACTTATGTCTATGCAATGAGGCAAACGCAGGGTTTTTGTCAAACAACGACCGTGAGCAGTTGCAACAAACGTCAACATCAACGCGCAGTGTCAACATCAGCGGAAACGTTCTCGTGATTCGCGGTTTGGTTCTGATCATGAGGCGAAACCCAAAGATTGACGATCAAGTTAGTGTTCATTGCTGAGGGACATCGTCTACATGAGATATGATAAGGCTAGCAAGGTATGGCTTTGAGGACGGTGAGGCGAAGTCGAGCAAACAATCCAAAAATTGGTGATACAAATGGAAAACAAGCAACATAACAGCGGGAAAGTAGAGAGCATAAATCAGAAAGAAGACGGGCGTAGAACAACACCATTATCAGTAATGAGTAGGAAGTATACAGAGCTACCAAGTGGACGGACTACTTGCGCTGCTTTGGTGGGTGCCAGTCTCCTGAGAGGTCACCCACGCAACCCTTCCTAGCAGACTCAAGGTGCCTCTTCAGAGCGTCGGTACGACTAAACAGCTTTCCGCAGCCTCCTACCATTCGTCGATCATAGAAAACCATCACGTCCGACTCGTGATAATTCTTGACTTGCTCGACGGGGAGACCGCAGCAAAGGAGAGGCCCTCCTCTAGCCAACTCGGGATAGTGGACATCGACGTGTCGCTCAAAGTCAGGCCTGCGAGCCCTCGGAAAGATGCGATGGCAAGTCTCGCAGCAAAAGTCGCCAGCGTCGTTCGTCGAGTTGTAGTTCGGCAGACCGGTTCCTGGTTCTTGGCGACGCGTGAAACGAGTTGGGATGGTATCGCAGAGTGTGTGGATGGATGGTTCTGAGTCTCCCGGGTGCGATTTGCGAGACGAGGGCACAGTGCCGGCCAGCTTGATTGTAGGTTGGGACACTCGCGAGGATTTCGGCGGACTGTAGCGAGAGTGTGAAGAGCGACTGGAAGTGGGTGAAGAGAACGGCATGTACTCTTCGTCGCCGTCATCTTCCTTGTCGGTCTCGCCTTCGGCGTCCAAGTCAGAACCCTGCTCGTACAAGTTCGTTGGATGAGCACTGCGGGCGTTGACGTCGGCGTAAGCTACAGATAGCTGAAACAGTTCAGGAGCAATGGCGACTGGGAAGGGTATTGTGGGGATTTTGCTCGTAGCATCGGGGTGTGAGGATACTGGAGGAAGCTGGGGAGTAAGTCCTAAAGCGCGGTGTCCGTTAGCTTGCAGTGGGTATAGATCTTCAGTGGGATAATAAGGGACGCCATAGGTGTCACCGTCGCTGCACATTTGGTCAGTGAATTGCAATGTCGTTACGGCGAGGCAAGAGCTCACTGGACGAATGTGGGTCCGTAAATGTCCGGGTTCCATGCTCCTTGATGGTTCCAAGAAGTTGGAGACGGATCTACGAGGTGCATTCCTTCCTGGTAGTCTCCAACGTTGCTCGTAGGAGACAAGTGGGAAGAGTGGAATGCGGGTGAAAATGGCGACGAGCCTTCTAGCCAATGGTTGTGCGTCGATGGAATGGCGTCGTGTGGCAGCTGAGGCAATTGACCCATGAACTCATGATACAGAGGATGAGTGAGATGGTCAGGATTGAAGGGTGCGTGAGGGGTAGAGGTCTCGTTGTAAGAGTAATGTGCCATGGTGAGGAGGGTGGGATATGAATGAGAAAGGGACTGGGGGAGGATATGAAAGGAACAGATTCTGGCGAGACACCTTCATGTTTGAACGCATTTTATACTGTGGCTTGCGGTCAGAGTCTGAGAGCGGTCTCTGGTCAAGGTCGCGGTTTGCTACTTGACACCTGTTCCTCGATTTGATGGCGATTTCTATATCGGGGTGTGATATAAGGTAGTTTTGCCACGTTGTGGTCATAGTGCAGGTCTATAATCACACGGTGAAGGTGGAAGAGCACTATCGCTTGATGGCTGTGATCGCATTACTGTACTTGACGCGTGCGGGTAGTTGGCTCGCCCTCGTCCGTACCGCATTCCTAACATGCATTGGCCACCGTGGTCTCCGGTCATTGTTGGGAGACTGCCTCATGCTGAGCTCTGTCCACGAAAACAACACCTACTGGCTACAGTTTACCGTAAACTCGACGACTCGAAGCTCAGGTGCTCGACCGAATTTCCTCGACAACGAGCGACATAGTGATAGAATTATTTTGGAACTGTACATACGAGGTGTGACAAGAGCCCCTCTTCATCATGTAGTGGAGAGTAGGGTAGTTTCTACTCACCTATCAAGGCTTGCCACTGCTCATACCTGTAGTCAACAGAGGTCAGCGTACACATGCAATGAAGGCAAAGCTCACTCGTTCAGGAGTTCCCATCCATATAGTGATTAGAAACGACCGACATGCGCGATCAAAGTGATCACGTACTCAAGGCCGATTTCCAGGATGCCGAGTGGCACTGCGGAGCAGAGACTTCGCCCATCGCGTGGAAAATGTCGTGCTGACCGCTACATGGACAGCAGACAAGGCTTGCCCGGATTATGGGAATGGAGAGCAGCAATGTCATAGACAGCGGTAGGTAGTCACTGTTGTCGAGTGCTGAAGCGTGTGGGCGTACCCTGGCTGTGAGTAGAGAAGATGAAAACGGCAGTGGGCGGGAAATCAGACGGCAATGCACTTATATAGTGGAACATTGTCCATTTGTGCCACTGCCGCAGCGGACAGAAATATCTTGGATCATTCGAGCATTGTGATGCATAGGACAAAGGTCACCAGTGCGTCGGAGAAAACTCCCGTGTATTGTCAGTTGGTGCCACTCGATTTTGAACTACAGACGGAGTCTAGAGTCGGTCAATTTTGCTTGATGAAATATCGTAAGAGTTATCAAGGAAGCACATGGAGGATGTTGAGGTGTGGAAGCCAGCCGGCGTAGAAAGAAGTACACACCTCAACGACACACACAGAGAAGCAAGAACGGTGTTGAACTGGGTTACGAGAGTAGCCCATGGCTGCGAGCATGTCCCATGAGTTTTGTCGGTGATCAATGAGGTTGCGGCAATGGTGACTCCCACTGTGACGGACGTCTCAGACTTGGGCACTTGCCGCTCACTTCTGTTGCTGTTTGCGGAATACCTACAGAGCCTTGAGTGAGCACGCTGACTGACGAGAGTCAGTAGGAGATACCTAACGGAGGGACTGTAACGGGTCCCCATCGTAGTGTCTCCTGCACACTCGCTTGAATCTACGCAAGGTCGCCTATGTCTTTAAGTGTCGGAACCCTCTCGCGACTTTAATAATATTCATTCAAAAACAACCCTCTCGCGACCTACCGCTGCATCGTTTTTGGCTTGATCTCTCTGTATGATAGAGCGTCATAGCAAGCGTGTAGTACACAAGCGTCGTCGCGGTTTACACAAGGTATCAGAGCTGAGTTCTTTGTGTTCGATGCCCTGAGATCTTGCCGTCTTCGCGCCAACAATGCTTAAAAAGGGTTCAATTCATCAACTGCATGAAGCGGAATATGACATTGCTTACACCGAAACGCCTGCGGCGAGCCAAGCACACGCCTTCTTCGAGAGACCATGTCTGCCTTCTAACTAAATGAGCTCGGGACGAAGCTCGGTTAAGCCTTACCCGCGTTCTGCAAATTGTTAACATTCACTCATGCTCACCAATACGCACCTGCGTGTACTTACCATGTGCACAGAGGACCCCAGCGTTAAACCCTTCATACATCCTTGTCTCCTTCTCGTACCATGCCAAGCCCTCGCGTTTCCAACTTCCAGGCCGGGATGTATCTCATCACTGGAATGAGGCCTCCGAGGAAAGCGCCTGGGAGTACATCTAACCCTTGCTAGATGTGCGAGATTCTGAGCCAAGTCCCTGCGCCGACCGCTGGCTACCCGTAAGACTGAGCGTAAGACTGAGCTCAAGATGACTGAGGCGGCGAATCTTGTGGTGCCTGTATTTGCATTGGTAAACATTCGAATACATTCGTAGCTTACCGTTCAACATCCCTCTCCCAGTGATTAGTTTGCGCAATTATCCTGAGGACCGCCTGGTGAGTCGCTTCAGCCTGAATTGGCTGGTACTTCTCAACAGCTCTGGAGCTACAACTCTCGTGAGACGCACGACGCATACTGCGCCATCTATAATATGTCGCTTATATCGAGCTCAGATTACTGAGGAACCGTTCAGCTTAAAGGTCACCATATCTCATGAATGGTATGAACATACCTTCTGTAGAAATTGAACTGGCCATGATCAGACGTGGTCGATCGCTATAGGACGATGTACGCGCCAGCTCATCATTACCACAGCGGTCTAAAGCCCATATTACTCAAGATACGCACCCGATAGGTCTCCTGTCACCTTGTAGGTGTTGAGCACTACAACATGTTGGCCAAGTAGGTCCAGCGAGCAGCGAGAACATGGGACCTGCCGGCGTAATGTTAGCGTTGACAGGGCATCCAAGGAGGAAGTCTAGGACATACCATCTGTATACTCGACTTCATTAGTGAAACGGTTGATGCGCAACTTCGTGGGCAATTGCAGAACGTTGCCCAGGATGGAAAGGGCGCGGCCCAGGAGGTGCATGCCTGCTGCGCACGTTGGCAGATGCGATAGTACTAAGTAGAGGTTTTTACACAGGTATCCTGCTGTAGGGGGCGCCGCCTGCAGTATTGACTACCAGTCCATGGTACTAAGCCCTTACCGCACAGAGTAGCATTGTCGAGGGTAGAAATACTGAAAGCAAGTTGGATGAAGCGATGGAAGGTGAAGAACTCACACAGTGGGCTGCTTCCTACAAAAAACCAGGAGAGAAGAACCCGCACTCAGCTTGTTCCAACAAAAGCATGCCCCCTGTTGTGTTTGTATCACACAAAACCATTGTAACTGTTCCAAGGCTCATCTCGCAGGTATGGCAGACTCCTGGGATGGACATATGCTGGCAGAGACTGTCTTTGTTCAGGGTTATTACTTTTGCAGCGACGGCGCATGCTCTGCTCACCTCAGACAATGACTCTGGGAAGCGGCGGTTCCCCGCGTTCGCGAGCCCAAAGCGTTGAACGTTGAACGTCACCCGTAATGAAGTACTGACAAGATACCCACAAGGTCATTCCATGCCCAAAACGCATATCGCCGCTCAACCCCTCAATTTCCGGTTAAAGCACCTTCGGAACACTGAAGGTCTCCGGAGGTAATCTGCAATCACAAAGGAGTGACTCTCCAAACGAATATTGCGTAGCCCGAGGTTGGTGAAGGGATGCCACCAGTGGTGGTAAATTCCAAGCCGACATGGCCCCCGTGGCAAAGCTCTTATAGGCTAAACTGGAGCTTTTTGAATTCGAAATGCTGTTATGTCACAAAATCACGACGCACCAGAAGTGCACGCTCAGGCAACTAACTTGCCAGACTAATTCAAGTTATAATGCAGACAGGGACGCTCGTTCTATCATACGAGAGTGTGCCTTTGTATGACTGTGAGTCTGCTTCGAGTTGCTGGCCTCGTACAAATATTCATAACAAACTTCTGTTTGAGATCAGACAGAGTGTCTTTGATCCCATCTCCGAGCCACAGCCTGAGCACGAGCACACTAATCCACCAGTGCTCATATTCGGCATCGCGCAGAGAACCAACACATCCCACCAAAAAAAACACCTAGCCTACCGCATAGCAGCAATACTCGCTTCCAAAATCGCCCGAGCCTCAGGAAACCGGGGCGTGATCCTACAATCAAACGGTGCCGGACCTCTGCCAAGGATTCAGACAAAGTAAGCCGCATATTCAGAAATCGTGGGCGGAAGCAATGGAAGAGGGAACAAGGCACTCACACAACAACCCCAGCGTCGATCCACTCGTCGGCAGACGGTAACACCACGTTGCCCTTCTCATCCACCGGAGGCTTGATAACCATCGCCCACAAAATGGTAGCGATCCCGATGAACAGCGCTTGGTTCGCGACGTTCAAGCCCACGCAGCTCCTACATCCTTTCAATACTCGGCAAAGGTGGATATTAGTTGAGGATGGGGGTTACGTACCGTCGTCCGAAACCGTAAGTGTGATGACCCATTTGGTGTGTGTCAGGAGGAGCAGTTTCGACCTTGCCTGTGGCGTCGAGGAACCTGTCGGGTCGGTAGGCGTCAAAGTCAGGGAAGATTGTAGGATCCCTGACGTGGGTGTCAGAAATCAGTATAGTTCATAAGCACCCATGGTGTGTATATACGCACCTGTTCATAGCCCTATGGACATAATAGTAATCGAGAATTGAGTCAGATCATTGGTTCAGCTGTCTTCAGCAGTGCTCACCAAATGTTCCCGATGACGGTAGTACCTACGAAGGCCCTCAGCATTCCTAAGGAGCGTGATTCTTTGAAAATAGGCCTACCTTTCGGAATGAAGTAGCCTTCATACCAATCATCCTTATAGCCAATCAGAAACAGCCGGGGACAGAGATACCGAAAACACTCACCTCAGTCGTTTGCCGCGGTACAGCTGAACAGAACATACCCTCACATCAGCACACGCATTTTTCCTGCACCACAAAACCTACATACCTAACGGCCCGACCGGTCTCCAGCGCAAAGTCTCTCTAACCATCGCTCGAATATACGGAAGATTGGCCTTGTCTTCAAAAGTCGGAGCCCTCTCACGGCCTATCACAGTGTCGAGCTCAGCTTGGGCTTTCGCCATGACGTCTGGGTAAAGGGTCATGGCGAGTACAAAATTCATTAGGGTTGTAGAGGTCTACATGGGAGGTTCAGACTCGTGTTGTCATTGTTGATACTTCAGAACTTACCGTTTCAGCACCAGCGGAACTAGTACGTAAACATGTCAGGTCAGAAAGAGGCGTGTATGGTCGTATTGGATAGCTTACACCATGATCGCCGCAAGCCATGCTGACTCCTTCTTCGAAAGTTCATGTCGATCCTCTGTCTCGATAAGCTCGGTGACAAAGCATGGCTGAGCCTCGCCCGAATTCTACTCTATCGTCAACACCTCTCAACTACTGATGTCATTTGCACGACGCTACTCACCATCTTCTCGGCAACACCAGCGTTAAATCCTTCAAACATCTCCGTCTCCTCCTGATGCCACGCCAACCCGTCACGTTTCCACTTGGCCATCCAGGTCGGGATGTACTTCATAATCGGGATAAGGTCAACGAGGAAAGCGCCTGGGACGACGGCACTTGCGATGCGAGCGGTGTGGCTATGTAAACGCTGGATGATAGGCCCCTCTGAGCCAAAAGTCGGCCACCCGTACATGGAGCTCAATATCGAAGACGCTGTGAACCTTCCGAGTACTCGTGTTTACTTCACCATGACGCGCGTTCAGTAATGTTCGTGACACACCTCTTGATATTTTCTTCCCAGCTCTGAGGGCTGGCAATAATTCGAGACACTGCATGTGCGGCCGATTCAGCCTGGATTGGCTGGTACTTTTCTGCGGCTCGTGGGTTGAAACTCTCGTGAGAGGCACGGCGCATTTTGCGCCATCTGGGACACATTGGTTAGCTCGGGAGAAGCGTCAAATGTCGCGTTATGGCGTACACTTCTCCGTATCGCGCAAATACCATGAATATACCTCCGGTGAGGATCTCACCCGCCATGATCAAACGAGGGCGATCACTATAAATGTTCGACCGGCGATCTTTTCAGCCGTCCTAGTATCAGGCATCTATATGCAAAAACACGCGTGACCTCTCACCAAACAGGTCTGCGGCTGCTTTGCTGGTGTTCAGCACCACAATCTGCTGGCCAAGGATGTTGAGTGAGAATATGGGACCTGTCAAAGCTCAGTTGGTACATTGCAATGTCGACTGAGAGGAAGCACGCACCGTATTTCTCGCTCCACTCTGTGAAGCGAATCCACGGCATCTGTGTTGGCATTTGCAGCATATTCCCCAACAAGGGCAACCGAGGAGGGCCAGGGGGTGCGTGTCGGTTTCGAAGATACGAGTAGACGGTCCAAGTGGCTACGCCTACGCACACAACCACGGCGGAGGCGAGTCGTGTGTCAGAGGCCACCGTAGAAGCGAGGTCTGTGACATTCTCTGGAAGGAGGGCAGATGCGTTCGCCCTTAGGTCCAGCATTGCTGAGGAGACATGGTCAAGAATACTCTGGGACATTGAGGAGAGCTCAGCAGAGGGGGAGAGGTAAAAGGCAACGTGCGTCACGGTAGGTATCTACTATGAAGACCACCACCGTATCAGCGCCTCCTTCTTAGATGTGACATATGGTACGACCTGAGCAGCGATGATCCACCTCGAGATTGCCGCACCTGCGTCAACCATTGGTGTCTGGCGTCAACTCTGCACATTCCCGACATTGCATCGACCGCGCATGATGGTCAAATATTGATGTTACGTAGTTCGAAGAGGGTCGCAGCAGTCGCCGGTAGTATTCGCAAGTCGTACGATATGCACGCAGAACAAGAGATGAGCGAGATTCCGGTATTTAACCAAGGACATCGGAAACCAGAGTGTCTTGTGAGCTTTGAACGCGATGTGAGCATGCACCCGGAGCCACTGTCGAAGCCGTATCGTCGCAGGTCGTGGTGCAAGCCCATCGTCGCGACAGCCTTTGCCAAGCAAGCGAAATTGCCATATAAGGTGCCACAGCGCTTTGTGGCTGATTGCCCTGCAAAACGCTGACTGTGAACTGCCGAATGAGTCGTCCATCGTCCTTACTCCTGTCCACATTCAGCACAAGCACTAGCACTACGACTTCTGTAGCATTGCCACAGCCCAGTATGTGTACACGACATGTCGAGATACCACTTCAAGTTAGTAGTACTACTTAGTAACTTGAACTCCGCACCAATGCGGCCGCATTAACGTATCTCGCCTCACAATTTGAACGATCAACTCACTCCTCCCCGCCGTCCATCACAAATACACACAACGACTGACCAATCATAACAGATTGTCAATTCCAGGCATTCGTCTCCCTCCCTACAGCGTTTTCAATTCTCTATTGCGTAAAAAGACTACCAAGACGAAGTCAATTTCTAAACTGTCCACCGCTCTGAAAGAAGAAAGTCAAACTACAATCACTACACGGAAGGCCTGCTTAGATTGACGATACTGTATACAGCTCCGTGCATTGCCAAGATAACCAAGTTGTAAAAACAGAAAACAATCACATCAATCATCCAAATCCCGCAAATTTGCTGACAGCGCCACTTTCAAGCTTCGTACGCGTCGCGAATCAAATCGACTGTGGTCTGATGCCGGGGTTGAATCGTGCATTTGAACGGTTTCGGGTGTCTAGACACAAACAAACCAAAAGAAGCAGACTAGTCAGAAAAGTGTGGTTTTGCGTTGAAGAGCACTACAGAGCTCTCACCTGACGCTGTTCTCCCTGTATTCGAGATCAATAGGCACAGGCTTACCCTGTGCGTCGAGCTCAGAGGTGATCTTGAATGCGTAAAAGATGGACGCGACGGTGATCCAAAGCGTGTTCTCTGCGAGGTCCAAGCCTGGGCAAATACTAAGGAAAGCCGGTTAGTGAACAGTGGGATAACGAGAGGTGTGTCAAGAGGTTGTGGCAGAAGAAAGAAGAAACATACCGGCGTCCGAATCCAAACGCAATCTCGCGAGGGTCGTTTTGCGGCGTTCGTCCTTCGCCAACGAGGAAACGATCCGGGTTGAAGCGTTCTGGGTCGGGATAGACGCGCTCGTCGTGCAGCATTGCCCTAACAATTGTGATTGCGATGAACAGACATACACTTTTCAAAATGGGATCGCACCGACCATTGATTCGCTAGAATAGTTGTGTTGGCCGGTATCAAGTATCCTTTGTAAACATCGTCCTGAGGGGTACGATGCGGCACACCTGACAGCGGACGTTGTAAGTACAATCGTCGTAACCACATTGTCAAATGATACCTACCAACCGGAGTCGAAGCTCCCCATCGAAGCGTTTCACTGATAACACACTGCAGGTACGGCAAATGAGGACGGTCAGAGAACTCGGGGAGCCTGTCCTTTCCAATCACAAGGTCCATCTCTGCTTGGACTCTGGCCTGTATAACCGGGTCAGCAACTAGCAGCGTGAAAGCTGTCATGATCGCGGACATGGTCTATAACGTGACTGTATCAGAATTGTTAGCTGAAACTTCTCGTTACGGTCGTACCGTGTCGAGACCACCAGAGTATACCAGCGCTGCCGTCCCAAGGACGCCCTCATCGTCTTCTCCTTTTGTCTCTTCGAGTAGTTTAGTAGTATAGCAAGGAGTTGCAGTCCCTGCCGCCTAAGTAAGGAATGATCAAACACCACTTAAGTCAGAGCGCCCATTGAGAAACTGTTCTACCAAAGAACGTACCATCTGCTTCTTGACCTGTTCGAACGGAACGTGCAAAAACGCCTGCAAGTTCTCTCTGGTCCCAGGAGGGACGCGCTTGATACCCGCGCCAGGGAACCAGTCAGGGATGTATCGCACTGCACAGCAGCCAAAGAATTCTCAGTACTCGTGCACACAGAGCTCCTGGTGAGACACATACGCCATGGCACAAAGTCTACGATGTGAGCTCCAACTGCACCAGCAGCTTCGATCGTCGCGACGCCCTTGTCGGCAATTTGAATGAATGAGTCGTCTTTCGTTTTGACCCTATGTCCGTATGTGATCATCATGGTGATCCCTGCTGCCATCCTGTGACAAACATCTGTCATTAGCAAAATTCGAACAAAAAGGCGGTGTGCAAGGATGTACAAGTGACATACCGGCGGATACTCATCCTGTAATCTGCAGGATCCTCTAGAAGATCGTGCAACAAGTGGTGGGCTTCGCGCACTTGCACGGGGTACAAGTCTGGCAAACGGCTCTTTTGGAAGTAGGACTGCATGTATTTGCGCTGGCGTTTTGATTTTTCGCTGTAGTCCATGCTGGTGAGGGAGAATTTCTGCAAATCACGAAACCCCCAAACAAAAAAAAAAGATTCGAACAAATTGAGACTGAATGCAGAAGCTGAGATGAGAGAATGTTCGTACCCATCCAATACTGAGAGAGAATCAGAATGCTGAAGTGTACGGAGAATATACAGGACGCTCACACTTCGTTTGCCATTGCGAACTGAGGTCTGTACGAGTACAAGCTGCTACGTTTGTCCAGTAGGTCAAACGCGATGTCCGCCGAGTTCACGATGAGCATGCCTTTCCCCAATATGCTCAGGTAAATCATATCACCTGCCAGATTTACACATTCATACGTCCTTTTCCGACAGGATATGAAGGAGGAGGAGAAAACGCACCATACTGGTGTCCCCATTCCTTGAAAACCTTCCATGCCGCATCGGACGGGACGTCCAGGATGTTGCCTATCAGCGGGAGAGGTTTAGGTCCGGGAGGGAGGTTCTGTTTAGTTCGTTGACTGAACGCATATGCCACAGGCAACGCGCACAAAGCCAATGCGACGGGTGTCGGGAGGTGAGGGAGTAGGGAACTCGACGTTGACTCCATGGTTCGCAGTGGTAGAAAGAGGGGAAGAGTCAGAGAACAAAACCAGAGGCACGTAAGCCTATGTGTAAGCTCGTTCTTCTAGATAGATGAAGCGCGGCTAGCTGCGGCGTGATGATGGACGCTGAACTTGGAATTTGGACTCGGTGGTACGATGCCTGGGAGACGCAGGGCATGGGTGAATACATTGTTCGTCATCTGCAGGGACGGAATAATGTCATTTGCAAGGAATCCAGATAATCAAAATTGGAATTTGTTGGGACCCGGGCAACAACAGCGCGAACTGAGTAGGCGAGAGCGCACATCATCACGTCCGCTAAGTACATAGAGACTACTCACCTGCCCAGCTCAAATCGCATCTCTTCCTGATACGGCTCTTTCAAAGCTGAACCTTAACGTCGAACTTTGAACTCTTGTCGAGGGGCAGTTCACAACATTTCGAGATGATATTCGGAGTCGGTGTCTTCTGGAGTTGAATCGTATGACTTTTCAGGACCTGCAATGAATTTACAAAACCAAAAAGGTTTTCAGGCGCCTTCGTAGTCTTCATCGCAGCTTTGAGTGCCTTGGCGATGTTATGTGTACTGCCTTAGCAGCTTGGTTTAGTCGGAAGTAAGTACACTCGGTAAATACTCCAAGTGCCCAAGACGCCGCACGCTATGATCTGCATGGTCAGTTCAGATGAAGCCCGACAAGTCGTATCGCAGAAGACATACAAAATTCCCGCAGCTCCCAAAAGCCGATGAGACATTGAAGTAGACAGATAGAACAAACGAAAGCCGACGAAGTGATGGTGCGTTTGGACACTCGGGATAAAAGCGGCCCGCTCGTCCGGCCTTCCTCATTGCACAATCGTCACTGGTCACCGACTCACGCAGAACTGAGTGAGAGTGGTGCGAACGCCTCACACAACTCTCACACTCTGTTTCCCAGCGACCACGACCACCACAGCTAATGCCACCCCTTCCCTCCTACGTTCCTCTGCCCAAGAGTGACTCTAAAATCCAACAAGAACAGCGCACGATCCGAACCAAAACCGCCCTCTTCCGCCTGCTTGCCGTACTAACGACCATGTTCTTCGCATACCAAGGCCTCAAAACATTCTCATCGTCCTCCATGGCGTTCCTACGCACTGGTATACGGCCATGTCACTCCATCGTCAACGGAACAGCGACGAGGAACGTGAGCACGCTTCCAACCCACTATACGCTCCCTTCAGGCGACAAGATCCCCTCCGTGGCACTGGGTACGGTGAATACCTGTTTATTTACTATCTTGTGGCGCTGAGTACTTCTCGCTGAAATCAAAGGTGTGTGGAAGGCCGGGAAGGGCGAAGTCGGACAGGCGGTGAAGCATGCATTGAAGACGGGGTATCGGCACATCGACGGCGCGTGGATTTATGGGGTGAGCATTCTCGTTGTTCATCTCGGTATCCTGTGTGGGTGCTGATGATAGGTCGGATGGTGGTGTGTAGAATGAAGCAGAAGTAGGTCAGGCTATTAAAGAGAGCGGTGTGAAGCGTACAGACATTTTCATCACCTCAAAGGTGCGTGAGAACACGATCGTGTGGATTTGTGTGCTAAAATATATCGCGTTAGCTCTGGAACACGTTCCACGCCCCTGAGGACGTCGAGGCCGCGCTTGACGAGTCGCTTTCCAGGCTCGACACCGAGTTCTTGGATCTGTACTTGATTCACTGGTGGGCGTTGTATTTTGGTTGCATATTTGCAGCGGACGCTCAGTGCTCGTTGTCAGGCCTGTTGCGCAGAAGAAAGGGACCAGCGAGCTCGACGAATCGCTCACAGAGGATGTCTACCCGACATGGAAGAAGCTGGAGGAACTGGTTGACAAGGGGAAAGTGAGGAACATTGGCGTCAGCAAGTATGTCCTTGCTTGAGTAGTAGTATTCGTTAGGCTGCTCCGACTGACAGTCCTTCGGCAGCTTCAATATCGCTAGGTATGTTGTTTCTCTTGGAGAAGTATCAGCGTGACCTTGACAGGGAGCAGGGTCAAGAACTTGACGGCCAACCCTCTCAAGCACAGACCTGCCGTCAACCAAGTTGAGCTGAGCTTCTGGAACCCACAACCGGACCTCATCAAGGTATGCACAATGCAGCCGTGTGTAAGTGGTGGGCTTATGGTAGTGGGCTTGATCAGTGGGCCAAGGAAAATGACCTCTTACTCGAAGCATATTCTCCTCTGGGTGGTGTTGGGCAAGTGGGCAAGTCGCTAAAGGTTCCTGAGGTTCAGTCCATCGCAGAGGAGCTGGGGATCACGCCTGCGCAGGTGATTATCTCGTGGCTTGCTCAGCGAGGGGTGCGTTGTACAACTCTTTCCCTATGGTGACTTGTGTCTGATTAAGAGGCCTTGTCGATGTAGGCTATTGTGTTACCCAAGAGTGTCACTCCTTCACGCATCGAGGAGAACCTGAAGAGTAAGCGTCTATTTTGAATGCACATATGAATGGAGATTGACGCGTCGGGCGTTTGTGCAGTTCACGCGCTTCCAACAGATCTTTTCGAGAAGTTGGAGAGAGCGGCAGAGGCACACCCTCCCTTCCGCACCATCAACCCGTCGAAGAATTTGGGGCTGTCGTATGACTTGTTTGATGAAAGTTGGCCGTTTAACAAGTAGAGAGGTTTGAGCAAGCATGTAAGTTGTAAAGTGGGGACAATAATCACTGCAATTTCTGTGTTTGTGGACCGAGGTACACACTTCTGATGAGGGGGCTTTCGAAGATGGCTGTTCACAGTAAAAATGGACATATGATAGCTGATGGGTTCACACAGACAGAGTCGAATATGCCGACGTAGCAGGAGCTCTGTTCATCTCGCCATTATCCGCTCCTCGTGCTCCGAAAAACCGGGGATGGTCAGTGCATCCTTCGCCGGCATCGCGACGATTGGGGTGTGTTCAGCGCAAGGCGTATCCCGACGAACCGGCCTTCATCAACATCTGCCGCCCGAGAAGATGCATTCAGTGCAAACATTATTTATATCGCTTCGATGTCGCCGAGACAGCGTTCCTCACTGTCTGACCTCTCCTTCGAATCGACCATGTCACTCTTCGTTCCCGCCCCGCCCCCGCCTACCAAGCTCGGCCGCTATCGCCAGTTCGCACCCCGCGCCGCCATCCATGTCTCTCCCATCGTCCTCGGCGGCATGAGCATCGGCGACAAGTGGGCCGCGTACGGGTTCGGTGCCATGGACAAGCAGTCCTCCTACAAGCTCCTCGACGCCTACTTTGAGGCAGGAGGGAACTTTATCGATACCGCCAGCAACTAGTCAGTTCCTGTTCTCTCTTCCAAAGCTTGCGTGACTAACGCATTTGTCTGCAGCCAAGACGGCTCTTCCGAGATTATCATCGGCGAGTGGATCGAAGAGCGCAAACTCCGTGACCAGATTGTGCTCGCAACAAAAGTCAGCTCCCTCGTGGCCTCACTAATCCGTGGTCGTCCTCAACATGACCCTCTTTGATAGTACACTAACAGCACCGAGCGCGGCAACTCTGCCATCAAACAACAAACCAACTATCTCGGCAACAACGTTAAGAACATGCGGATCAGTCTCGAGAAGAGCTTGAAGCAGCTCCGTACGGACTACATCGACATCTTCTACGTTCACTACTGGGACCTACACACGTCCATCGAGGAGATCATGGACGGCCTGCATCTACTCGTGACGAGCGGCAAGGTGCTCTACCTCGTGCGTGCCTTCTTTCTCTTCCTGCCAACATATATAACCCAACGACGCCACACCTCGAACAGGGCGTGTCAGATTCCCCAGCGTGGTGGGTCGTCAAAGCGAACGAATACGCACGCTACAACGGCAAGACCCCCTTCGTCGTCTACCAAGCCGCCTACTCCGTCGTCCAGCGCGACGCCGAGCGCGAGATCATCCCCATGTGCCGTCACGAAGGTAAAACTCAACGCATACACACACCGCTGACAAAGCAACCCCCACCGAAACAAATCAACTAACTAACTAAAAAAATGAAAACAGGCATGGCACTCACCTTTTGGAACGTCCTCGCCTCGGGCCACATCCGCACCGACGCTGAAGAAGAAGCCCGGCGATCGACAGGCGAACAGGGCAGAAAGTTTGGGGCGGGATGGGAACGCAACGAAGACGAGAAAAAGGTGTGCAAGGGCCTCGAAGAGCTCGCTGCCCGTATCGGCGCCAAGTCGATCACCGCCAGTGCGTCCTTTCCCCCTTTTTGTCTTCACCTAGTAGTAGTTGAGTGCTAAATTATTTTGATGTGTGTGGGGGGCAGTCGCAATCGCGTACACGATGCACAAGGCGCCGTACTCCTTTCCTATTATCGGTGGACGCAAAGTCGAGCACCTGCTGGCAAACATTGAGGCGCTCAGTATTGCGCTCTCGGACGAGGACATCAAGTTTATCGACGGGCTGGCGCCATTCAAGATTGGCTTTCCTGGAGATACCATGGTGAGTTTTTCTTGTTTACATGTTCTTCGTACGTTAGGTGTGTGAGAGGGAAGTGTAAGGCTGACGAGGGCGTGTCTGCGTTTAGGGTCAGTACGGAACAGGAGCCTACCCGTTCCTGCTTTCGATCTTTGCTGCGTTCGATCCTCAGCCTCTTCTCCCGACTGTTGCGAACACGAAGGATTGAGAACAAGCGGGAGTAATCTGTGATCTGTGGTTTTATTGCTCTGTTGTATACGAATAGAAAATAGCAAGTTGGACTTGGGCAGACCGTAGAACCCATTCTGAGCACCGCGAGTCTCTGTGTGACCTTGCCGAGGTAGGATACCCAACCCAACCACTGTGATTATAACACTGCTTCCCAATGACCTACCTACACTACCTCTACACCGCCTCAGCCGTAGCCTCTCCCACCGACATACTCCCTCCAAGCCTAGGCTGACCCTCCCTCCCGTTCCTCGAGTCATAGTACTCGGAGCCATACCTAACACAAGCCCATCAACAACCCGCCCTTGATCGCACCCAAGAGAAAGAGAGAGAGAGAACAGCGTACCCGATATTGATATGCGTCGTCAGCGCACCCGTGGGCACCGCACTCGACTCTACCGACGACCTACTCTTCTCGCTATCGTTCGTCGTAGGTGCTTCGTGCCCTCGTGGAGCAGAAGCGGGTGATGCGTCGCTATTCATCAACCATTGTAAGGGATGGAGAGTAGAGAGGTGATGATGGGGAATGCGAACCTGGAGTCGTCAGGGTCGTTGAGACGGAGGAGCGAGATCACTGCGGACGAGGACGCCATGACGCTGCACATGCACAAAGATAAGGCTTGAGGTTTGGTACAGTAAAGGGTGCTTACGTGGATGTGGTACCTGCGCGAGCAACGACCCCCCGTTTTCGAGTCGCTCGTTCGTCAGTTTGTTGCAAGACTGGTCAGGGACGGAAAGGTGTGATGCTCACCGACGATGGCAGGGATGATATTCATTATACCTGGCAACAAAACCCCTGTAAGGTTGGAAAGATGGATAGCGAGTAAGTAAGTGAATACACGTACTGTTTAGGTTGAGATAGACGATAGTCTCATCGTAGAAAATTCGTCAGCATCCATGTTGATGGTTTGAGCGTCCAGTAGCTCATCGTATGTCTAGCAACTCACCGCCATAGGAATACAAGTCACGCAGGTCAAAATAGCATAGCCCACCATCTGGTGGTACAGCATAGATGATAACGGTGAGCCCCGTGGGAGATCTGGGCGGCGGACGCCAAGAGCTGTTAGAACGAGAATGACAACGTGCCACACGAGAGCTAGAACACATTCAGATAAAGGTGCAGAAGAGTAAAGAAAATAGAGGTGACGCACTGAAGAGATAGAGTGACAGCAGCCCGCGCTGAGTTGACCCCGGAGAGACGATACAATATTGGGCTTTGTCGTCCCATGTGGTCTCTATAGAGAACGCACCCACTCAAAACCATCGCCACAAGGGTCAGCTTTGATGGATATGTTGAATTACAGCGCGGGAAGAGCCCTCACGTAGTATAGCAAGCAGAATGTGCATGACACAAATTGCTGTCAAGAGACGGGAGAACCACACATGGCTCTTCCACAAGACGATGCTGGGAAAATGAGCGTTAGATCGAGGGTGCAGAGGGTGTGATGAGTTGTGAAAAAACTCACACTCTGTAACCCAAATTTGCACTAGCAGCGGCTAAAGCTACGTTTCCGGTCACCTGAAGCGAGTGTTGTTTGCAAGGCACGACTGTCGTTGAGAAAGCTGCGAACGACTTACGGCAGTCAGGAATATAGGTGGCGCTTTGGTGGGGATTGGACATTAGTCTGGGGTGTGCATACGTAACACACGTCAAAAATAACTCACCTATGGGCCCGCAGCTATGTGGTCTCCGCGTGATATAGTTCGCAATTACCCTAGTAGAAAAGTGGGCTAAATTCAGCAACGAAGAAGGATGAAAAAAATCACTCTCACATGGTAAGTAACTCGCAAAGGTTGGCATATCGCGCTAGTAAATAAGGAATCTGAAGTAGGTAAGTAGCTGTATAAAAGCACGCCAAAGAATACCTGGCTACGTACGTGGGCAACGCGAAAGCGCATACGTCGCAAGAGGAGGCGAGCCTCGACATCTTTAAAAGTGAGAAGGAGGTACCATCTAGCTATGCCATCAGCTCCCTTCTCCCGCAACTATGAGATGGGAGAGCCTCACATGTAACTCCCTAAGACAAATACGGCAGTTTGGCGAAAGAGAATCGCGCACAACTCAAACGTTTCGGGGCTGTTCCATTCGACCATCGTTTTTCCTGGAAAACTTGTGGGGTGGTGTGCTGGCTTTAAGACTGACTGGAGATTCGAGTACGGACCTGCTGCACGAGCCTACGAGAAATAAAGAGATGGTATGGAGGTTCCCGAGGGGATTGTGGCCACCACTATGTGCGAGTCGACTCGTTTTGCTCGAGGGTTTGAGGACAACAAGCGAAAGTGGTGGGAGGAAGTTGTCGGCATTTTGGGACGAGTAGAGTGGCGTTATAACCGAATGGCAACGGCGACGCTAGCGAGGGAAATCCAGAAAGCTTAGCGGACACGTCGGTTTATCAAGCTGATTAGCAGTGCCGTAACTTGCCCTAATTAGGTATCCCGCCCTGTACGCCACAACGTCGCCGCATTTACCATGACAACCTTCTGTTTTTTTCTTTGTTTTCCAACCACCACCTTCTGTTTTCACTAGCAGGCCAGCACTGTGACCTGTTCCAAATCACCGGCGTATACATGAACGAACAAGAGATTACACGGATATGCAAGTCAGTCGCAGCTCTAGTAGGGGAATTTCAATCGGTGCGCCACTAGTAGACGGCATCCGTACTAAACGACGATGGGAGTCTGGCGGCATATTTATCTAGGCAGGTCTGAGGCAGGCTGCTCCTGCGTCAGACCTGTCCAGATAAACATACCAGACAGTCTAGCCTTTGTCACGCACTTATCAGAACACAAGCCTCCGCCACCGAAGTGACGTGTTTTCCTACCATCGAGCCCAGCATCACACACTAGGCTACTGTAAAAGCGTCAACTTTCCTGTTGAGGGCTAGCTGAGTTCTCAAACGTCGAGTCGTAGGAGCAAGGCCAGGATGGAGCAGCTACTTGTTTTGGTCGCGCATAAAGACTCTCAACACGGATGACAGGAGGAGAAAGGCGACGATGAACGGTCTGGCGACATGCTGGTACTCTTTGTGAGTTATATGTGAAAACATACTGAGCACCCCGGGATACTAATCAAGTGTTCAAAGCCGTGCTGGATAGCTTGGAGACCGCCTTTCAACCGGGTCCTGTGAGTATTTAATTGAATGGATTGGTACCAGCCAAATCACGCCTAATCATTACAACCATCGTTCAGATTATCGCATTTCGGCGCGAAACTCTACCCTATGCTGAAAGACGTCACTTGGCGGCTTCGCCTCTCATTGGAGTTGCGGCTAACAACTGCATGCACTTGTATTACGGCAGACTGATCGCGGAGGCATTGATAGTACTATCGCAAGCGTTTGTCAAGGCTCACGACGCATATAATGGATGCTCTAGGGACCGGGGTAAGTAAAATGCTCATGCATGTCGGAGCGTTTGTCAAGCTGCAGCAAGTATACCGGGTATGTGCAAGTTGTTCATGGGTTTGGACAATAATGCGAATACCCTCTCACACTACCTCAACTCTTTGAATCAACCTCCTTTCGATTGAACATTGGACTTGCAAACCTCTCGCTAACGCCTTATACAGCGCTTACAGAATCCTACTACGAGGAAGCGACGCAGCATGCCATCTGCCAATATGATCAATACTATTGAAGATACTTCAACTCCGCCGTCTCCCCGCTAAACAAACTTGCATCCTCTCATCTTGATCCCCTTGATTCCGGTGACCCTTCATGGAAATTTGCGGCATGGCACGATGTTGATACGTCTGCCATGTAACATAAAACCCGGCACTCTCCAATCTACCCATTGTTGCCCCGCAGCGACGACCCCGCGGAGTTCAGGTCCTTCCCTCAATGTCGTATGGTACTCTTGAGCAAGTCTTCTCGGCAGTCTTGGACCTTCGGACGAATGCAGTAGCCCTCGTTCCACGCAGCGTCGTCGAGCTCGCCTCAGATGTGATCTCAGATGTACGACTCGCCTCCTCGGCGGCCGTTCTCGTAGGCATCGCGACCTGGACCGTATACTCGTACCTACGAAGCCGCAATACCGCTCCTGGGCCTAGGCGGCTCCCTATATTAGGAAATGTGCTACAAATGCCAACCAAAATGCAGAGTATCCAGTTCACGGAATGGAGTCAAATATATGGTATGTCATGAAAACCAGCCGGCTCTCCCTCAAATCTGATGTGCCTCCGACAGGTCCCATCTTCTCGCTGGACCTCCTTGGTCAGCATTTAGTTGTAATCAACAGCCACAAGGTGGCGGGAGACTTGTTTGGTTTGTCGATCCGTCACAGTTCTTGCACTCTACTTCAACGATACCCCCGTCTTTCAGATCGTCGATCGCAAACATACAGCGATCGCCCTCGCCTGATTATGGCGGGCGAAATACTCACTGGAGGTGTGTTTATGGTGTTTACGAGATGGGGAAATGTGTACGTTTGCATATGATCTCTCAGATTACACGTCGGCTTATCAGGATGGGATAGATTGCGTAACATGCGTCGTGCCGCTCATGACAGCTTCAACCCCAAAGCTGTTAGCAAGTACCAGCCCATTCAGGCTAAAGCAGCTGCTCAAGCAGCTTGCCGCATGATTTCGCAGCCCGACAGTTTGGAGGACTACCTGAAACAGTATGCCCCTCTTTTGAATTGATATGTAACAGGTTAATAGTGTTCTTGTCGGCCTAGGTTTGGGGCATCAACAATACTCACTTCAGTCTACGGATGGCCATCCATTAGTACCGACGAACCCATTGTCAAGAGGTTGGTGGACCATGTCGGTTATCTCTCCCCTGCTGTACTGCCCGGAGCTTTCTTTGTAGACCTCATTCCGGCCATGAAGTACTTACCGACATGGTTGGCTAAATGGAAGCGAGAGGGACTAGCATGGCATGATCAGGAAACCCGCATGTTCGAAGGGCTCAACGCCGATGTTGCTAAGAAGATGGTACGCAGAAACACGCCGGAATATATTTCTTTGCTGATGCATACGTGGATTCTTTTAAAGGCCTCTGGCACGGCGCAGTCGAGTGTTGTAACTGAACTTATCGAGTTTGAAGATCAACTTGGTCTGTCGAAGAAAGAGGCGGCCTGGTTTGGAGGTGTACTGATGTAAGTCACTCATATGCCTGAGTGCACACATTCTCTTACCGGAATGTTCATGCATAGCGCTGCTGGTGTGGAGACGGTATGTTCTTTTTCTAGTAAGACATACCAAATCAGGCCTGACGTCGCTTTGTAGACATCTACGACACTTCTGTACTTTGTCCTTGCCATGGTGGTCTACCCAGATGTTATGCACAAAGCTCAGGCCGAGTTGGACGCAGTAGTTGGTCGCGGACGGGCCCCGACATTCAACGACATGGTTGACCTCCCGTACGTAAAAGCAATGGTGAAAGAGACTTTGCGATGGAGAACACCTGCTCCTCTAGGTAAGCATGTACTATCATTGGTAGTCAATGTACTTAGCTGGGTTCTGTAGCCGTGCCACACGCAACAACTGAAGTGAGTGGCAAAAGGTGAGAAATTGACTGCAGGAATTGGGCTGACCAGTTTTGATTCGTCAAGGATGACTGGTATGAAGGATACTTCATCCCGAAAGGCTAGTTTATGAATTGCTCTTCAGTCCACCTTGATCCTGACTCTTGTAAAGGAACTGTTGTTTTCGGAAATGTTTGGTATGGCTTTTGCCATGGATAATTTGTCGTTCTGACTCACGTCATCTTTGCGTTCTTAGGGCCATGAATAGGTAAGGGTTAGCTCAGTCTTGAGAAGTAACCTGATTTCAAATGGTCGTGTCAGGGATCCTGCTGTCTATCCTGACTTTGAAGCATACCGACCCGAGCGATTCCTCGACGCAACGGGTAAAATAGAAGTGATCCCCCCTGGCACACATCAAATGGGACACGTCTCATTCGGCTTTGGACGAAGGTATGCACATCTCCTCGTAGCTTTCCGCACCCGAAACGTATCTGAGAATGTTGTAGAAACTGCCCCGGCATGTACTTTGCGAACCAGTCCCTGTTCATCGCAATAGCAACATTACTCTGGGCGTTAGACATTAGGGCTCCTGTTGATGAGGAAGGCAATGCAGTCATGCCTAATACCACTGATTGTGTCGATCTCGGGATCGTAGTGTAAGCAGTCATCTCTTACTGGAAGCAAAAGTGCGTGGATATTCTGACCACCATTCCGGTAGAGCCCCAGCACCCTTCAAATGTAGGATATCCCCTCGTTTTGCTGAAGCACAAACAATTCTGGAGAGTAGCATTGCTGCTATGTGAAAGACTGGAGCGACTGCGTTGCCACAAGTTTTGAATGTACCGTGTTAGCATATTTGTTTCAGAGATAGGACTGCCGTGACACCAGACTCCTACCCAGTCGCCGTCGGTCGGGAGAGCAGAGATATGCTGGGTCTCGAGGGTAATGGTTTTCAGCTCCGGCTCACAGACTCATAGTTACCGGATTTCCTTTTGTATTCCATATATGGTTGCTTTATTGTTCTTTCATCACGCGGACACATCTGTATCACAGATATTCCTTTTTGGGTTGCCTGAGGGCTCTGTCTTATATACCTTTGCCCGCTCCTGACACTCCATCGTGCTCTTTCTCTTTCGCACCTGGAGTGAGTATTCTTCGTTGTCCCTCACATATGCAATATGCTCACAGCCTGTACCTGTAGTTAACTTGCTTCACTCGTGTGTCTTAGGTACAGTCATTATGCAATCATGCTCTTTCTCTTTTGCACCTGGATTAACTGGCTTCACTCGTGTGTCTTAGGTTCTTACAACGGCAAGTGAGATTACAACTGCGCATCACATCCCTGCCTCTGGACGTGTTGAATACATTTGACCGGCTTTAGAGGGATGTTTGGTTGTGTTTAGTGTAATACTGTATACAGAAATTGATCAACACGTGCTATTCCCAACCTTATATTCTGCACTAGGGGCAAATGCCGATTTCACACGCCTTGAGCTTTGCATGATTACCCACTTCAATGTTAACTATCAGCAGATAATCCATAGACAATTTTGGGCTTGGAATTGTTTCTTAGTGTTTGAGAATACAAAATAATGCTATACAAATTCTGTGCCTTTTCCGGGGCAGGAATTTCTGTTTTTTAAGTGGTAGTTAAATCAAAAAGAAAAATGAAAGGAAATTTACCTTTCAAGGCTCAGAAAACCAAGTGGAAAAGATGCCTTCCATGGATTTGGCAGGGCATGGGAAAAGAGCATGAAAAAATCCAGAAAAGGAAAGGGTGGGTAGAATTTCCGACAGCCTACCTCATTGCATGCACGTGCTACCAAAAAGTCTCTGAAAGTTGTTTGCCACGTTATGTTTGCCATCACCCAACACACGTGGGAAATCTATTTGTTTTTACAATTTTAGGTCAGTTGGAAATCTGCCCGAAAAATCAATATTCACACAGATTTTTGGAGCGCGGAAAGGCTGCCAGTAGATTGGCTTGAAAATTTGTAGGAAAATCACAAAAATGTCTTTGATTGTATATTAATCTAACTCCCCAAACATAACCATATATTCACGGGATTTTTGACATATCAAATAACTCTCACAATGATTTCACGTCATGTGAAACTGGCCTTTGCCCGCAGTGCTGCTTCCTCCCTCCGACGACTGGCATATAACAGCTGTAAGCAATGATTAGCGCTACGGCCAGCACACGAGGACTTTCAAGTAAACTTGCAGACGCTCAAAAAATAACCAGCATTGTGGGTATGCGTATTTGTTGTTGTTTTGACGTGAGATTTCAGACGGGCAGATTATCGGACACAATTGCGGCAATAGCATCTGCGCAGAGCAACGACCATGTACACCGTCTTCCAAGAAATCCAGCCCATACTTGTCTCTCATCAACTCAACATATCCCACTATATCCTATATGCATTACAACAGGAGGCCTCGTACCACCCCTTGGTGCAAGATCTCTGTGCGGCTTGGAAGGAGATTGTCACGGCCTTCTCTCAACACCAGGAAGTGTGTGCAGCCATGTGCAACTGGAGCAGAGATGAGACATCGGAGGTTGTGAGTGAGGAGATTGATCAGCTTGCATCAGACGAGGCAGACTGGCATTTTCTTGCAGGACACGCAGAGCCCTATCAGCTACAAGAGTTTGACCTTGTAGACATGGCATGGGAGATGAGATTAACAGCACCACATCTATGGGAGATACTTGACATATGGCAAGAGCAACAATGAGGCAATTGAGGCTGCAGAAATGACCTTGGAGATGCATCTGCCACAACCAATAGAAAGCAAAAGCGACAGACCACAACGGCGGAGAGATGTTGACACGCTGCAATCATCAGCGTACGTCTACACAAACATTAATCACAGATGGACATGTGTTACTGAATGTCAGTAAAGAAGAAAGTTTTATTGAGCAGCATTCTCATGCGAGGGCAAAATCAGAAAGCAAACTGGCTGCAGAGCATGTGCGGTATATTTTTGTATGCTATGCACGTGCTGCAGAAACTCGTAGACTCACGGGCTTACATGGGAATCTCTATCTCCCAATTGACAATAGACAACTCACTGTTGACAATACACAACTCACTGCACTCTCTCGGTATAAACATCATCTGCAATGCAAAACAGGTTGGCCAGACTCTGTCAGCAGCATATGCATATGACAATCTAGATATCAATCTCAAGTTGTCAGTGCCAACTGTGGAGAAGCCAGGTGATATGTTGAAACACTTCACAACATTGATGATCTTCCTGCTACAGCACAGCATCACTGCAGATGACCTGTGCTGCTCTCAATATCTATGGGATTGTTTGTGGTTCAATGTTCATGCATTGAGATCTCCTTCCACCAAAGCCAACCTTGCATGACCTGATGCTCATCCATCTACATACACAAGAGCTGGATGAAAACAACATGACTGTTTGAGACCGGTTCAATGTGTGGAAGTTTCTACACAATTTTTGCCACCACGGCCCCGAAGAGTTCCAGGGTCTTGCTGCAAGTATTGGCGAGCCAGGTCCTATTGAGAAGATCCCATTGACAAAACCACCCATCATACCATTGAGAACAATGTCGGACAACAACTCACAAGTTGCCGGTAATATCAGTGCCTTAACACATATCCTTGCCCAGGTCGGCGTTGGAGATTCTTGTGGCACATGCAGATTCAGGTGGTAGCCAAGCAGTTATCTATGTCTCCAACCATGTTTTTCTCTTCAATGGTGATCTTGGGACTGGTGAAAAAATCGATGTGTTTTTTGAGAAGCGATCAATTGAACAGACACCATGGCTTCAACTGCAGTTTGTGGTCTTTGTGCTTGGCCTGTTCCATCTGAAAATGGCCTGCATTGATGCACTGTGGAAAGTTTTCATTCAGCCACACTCTGCACAGGAGGACAAAACTTGCCTAATGAAGGATGTCAGCATCTTGCATCCACGGGAGACTGGGAGCATTGCATCAAAGCCAGGCTTTTGGAGAATGCATCAGGTTATACAACATGCCAGTATATGCTGGCAACTCAACTGCTGGCAAGTTGAGGTGCAGAAGCGAGAGCCTGCACACAGCTCGTTGAAGCTGTTCGCAATGTTGAAGCCTTTGCTAGACTACCTGAAGGCATTAGCAAATCATTTGGCAATGAATTACACAGCTCGGAAGGAAAAGAGCCAGATCTTTGACTTACGGAGCAAGCCGTCTGCCACCGCAATGAGCAATACAAGAACAGATTGCTCCTCAAAAAGTACTTCTGTTTGTACGAAGATCTCACCTTTGCAATGAACCATGGAGATGTTGGCCACGTCGAGTGTTGCTTTATGTCGTGGGTCTGGATTATCAAAGCAACCGGCAAGCATAAGTATGTCAAGCACATGATGAAATACCTCTCAAATGTGCAATTCCTATACCCACCGGGCTTAAGGTGAGTGCCAAGAATAGTGCAATAGACAGTGGTGTCCACATTGGCAATGACACTACCACTTAGAAAGGCTGTCCGCTACAGCATCCTCATCAACCCGTTGGGAAAGCCAGGATGCTTTCGGGCACCAGACCTGTGTCTTGAATTGAACAACCTGTATACAAAGGTGAGCAGACACCAGCACTCCAGCATGATGAAAAATTCCAACAATTCAATTTTAGGCAAAGTATGGCGGAACAGGAGTGAACTACACGGAGCAGCACATCATCAACAAGAGTGTGCTCATACAAATCTACCGTGACCTGCATCTGACCTTTGAACGTAATCTTGTGCTTGGTAATCTCACAACCAAGCATGCAGAGCCCAACATGACTCAAACCTTTGAAGCCATGATGGAGAACTTGAAGAAAACGCGGCCTCACAAAATAATTCCAGGCCGTGGGAGCAAGCACCAAATCCCAAATTTGATAGACAAGGGTCAATGTGCACTTCTTGCTGCCCAAGGGCACGAAGCAATGGACACCAACAATGTTGCTGCCGAAGAAGAAACTGAGGTCACACTAGCGGATGTGACCGTCGAGATTGAAGTGTAGGAGCGTGAGAGTTGCAGACGAGGTAGATGAATCTGGCGTGGTGATACACCCGGAAACCACTGGACATGCAACAAGCTCAACAAGAACCCCCTTTGTGCAAACAAGCAGAGCTTCTTGTCACTCGAGAGCCCTCGCAAGATGTCTTGAGGTTTGTGTGAGAGCTGGTTCTACAGCTTGCTTCTCGAGCTTGTCATACAGCTCACGTCTCGAGCTGACTTGCTCCTTGCACCTCGTGTCTCGAGCTTGTCTATGGCTCAGCCCTGTGGGCACTCGAGCTCGTGCTTCCTTGAGTTATGGTTCGTGCTCTCGCGCGAGTTCTTGTCCATGTCTCTCGCGAGTTTTGGGCAGCCTCGAGCACATTGGCACTTTACCTTGCCACTCTTGGTTTTCTTGCAGCCCCCTTGCTGCAACAAGCTCAAACGAGGCACTCTTCCTGCAGACAAGCAGAGCTCCTTGTCACTCGAGAGCCCTTGGATCCCGCAGCTCTTCCCATGAATGAAGAACCTCGAGCAGCCTCTCTCTCTCTTCATCAATCCCCCAAACTCGTCACTACCAGGATTTGTTTCCATTGCACTGCCGCCTTCTCCTGTGTGGACACGAGCCACCAAGCCTTTGTTTGATTGAATGCTTGTGGCTTAGCTGCACAAGAAGAAGTGTACTCCTTGTTCTTGTGACGAGTTTCATGATTGCCCCTTGTTTCATCTCACACTGCCCTCTCTCACTGCCTTGCTCTCACATGGAACTTGAATTTGATATGGACTTTTGTGCAGTAGTATTTATACACAGTGTGTTTGTACCTCGAGTAGCTCAGAATACAACACCCCCATGTTTCCCCCTTCAAGTTTGCCTCTGCAAGCCTTGCATCTCGCGTCTCAAGCCTTCTTGTGGGGACGCTTCTTGAACCCGTACCACCACCACTAGGAAAATTCCCACGCCTAAGCATAACGCTGCCCTCGCCACCACTCCCCTTCCCATTCCCCTTAATCACTCGAGTTTGCCTTAACTACTCTATTCAAAAAAAAAAAAGCCTTCTTGTGGTGCGTATATCTCATTTGTGTTGCGTTCTTGAGCCCTCTTGTGTTCCTCACTGCGTTGTGTTCCTCTTTCACTGCATCCTCCTTTGATGCCATTGTTTACCTTCTCTTGGCCACTGCATTTATATTGCGTTCCTTTCACTGCCTTGTGTTTTAAAGCCACATTTCTCTTTCACTTGGCAACTGCAATTCACTGCATTTTCTCCTTTCCTCTCATCTCTTGCGACCTCTTCTCATTGTTTCACTCAACCTCCAAGCTTTCCCTACTATTACCCTCTTGGGTTCTTTACCTCACACCTTGTAAATCCCTTGGCGTGCATACCAGTTGTTTCCTGCACTTCTCTACATACCCGATCCCCTCCTCTTGCCCCTAGTTGTAGTGCAGCTCCCACCTACCACCTGCACTCTTCACATCTTGTCACTTCACGCTGCATCTTGTTGCATCTCATTGCTTCGAGCCACATTTTGTTGCTTTGCACTGCATCTTGTCGCGTCTTGTTGCCTCTTGCCGCATTGTATCACCTCTTGTTTGTGTTCAGGTGCAGCCTAGGACTCTTGGACCCACTCGCATCACATATTCACTCCACCCCTGTTACTACTCACACATGTGATCACCTCTCTTGAGGTCTGGTGTGTTTGTGCCTGGTCCCTCTGTGTCCAGGGGTTGTGTTAGTGTCTCAGTAGTTGGGCAATACACGGGGACACTGTAATCAGATACAACGTACCATTATTGATTGAGCCAGACATTGTTGATGCAGTGGAGTGGGAGTGTTGAAGGGTGTGGAACTCAGCCGCTGATATCACACACCGCAGTTGTGTTTGCATAAAGGAGGCGAAGATCAGTGTGAGAGGAGGGAAGGGTTGGAGAAATGTTCTCTTTCAACTTGGCAGCCTTGGATTGCGCAGTTGTCTCCCACAGGGGACACTTCTTGCTTTGCACTGCAGTAAGTCGTTAATAAGAGTGTGGAACAGAGGAAACTTGTGACTTACATGTATGACCTGACTGCCTACAGGCACTGCAGGTCATCAGCTGTTTTGCCTTCAGTGCTGACATTGTGTTCGAGCTGGGGGGGGGGGCCTTGTAGCTTGGCTGTGGTGAATGCAGGGGGGGGGGAAGGGGTATACCTGCGGAATCAACTCCAGAATGTTGCCACTGTACACTTCCACCCCAGCCCACTTTGTCTCATGTACAAGGTTTTCTGTACTGTTGATCTTGCCGTGATGAGCACAGTCAACAATTTGTGCAAGCATAGTGTCGGGCAAAAAAACCCCGGGCCAAAGTCAGTGATAGCTTCCTGCCCATACTTCTAAATCGTCTTTGAGGCTCTCCACTGGTGTAGGCAGTGCTTCAGTTCCATATCAGCCGGTGCCATTGTGTATGCCTTGAGTTTGAAAATGTTTGAGGTTGCCAGGTAAACGGTTGATAGTGGTGGGAGGATGGAGAGCGTAAATCAGTGCTTTGGTGCTGTGCAAGTTGCAGCATAATCTTGGCATCTTGATGGCACACCGTGAACACCCTTGTTCACTTGTTGTGTCGCAGAGCAGATGGTCAGATTCTGATGTTCTCTCAGCTTGAGATGGATATGTTGTAAGGTATGAGTCACTTACCACTTTTACCGCCACCACAATAAGCCGTGATAAGCTTTCTACGGCAGTTGATCTCCTTGCACACATTGGCATTGATCAAGCCGTGCATGGCGTCCTTGAGCTCAAGGTGGGTACCGGTCCTCTTTCTACCACCATGGGCAGTTGTCTTTGGTTTGACCTGGTTGTAGCAAGCATGCAGGACTTCATTGGTGCTCATTTTGTCCACTGAACCCTCGTGGACCGCAACCACTACACTTGGACCACTGCGCTCATCATTGGCTTCCTCCTCCTGTTGATCTTTGTCCATTGCCTGGTTGTCACCATCAATATTGTCTCAAAGAGCTGGAGCAGCCGCTATAGAAGTGGGAGATTCTGAGGATGCAGTATTGACCACAAGATTTGGCGTGAGCACCTTCCCCTTATTGCCCTTCTTACTCTTGGCCTGCCTTCTTGCCTCTGCTTTAGCTCTCTCCTCATCAAAGTGTTTCACCTCCACGTAAAACACCACCATGGCCTCTGTACCCAGGCCTCGTGCACCGCGCCCAAACCTTTGCCACAGCGTGCACATGGTACATCTTGCTCTCTACTGTACTACGAGACAGAAATCTGGTATGTCGACTCCCTGCCAGTGAGACAAGAATAAGCATATGATAATGTATGTATGACTAGAATAATTACCTTGCCGGATGAATCTGTCGCGCATATTCCCCATAAATGTTCCCCTTTCAGTTTCTCCACCAATCCCTCATAAATGTCTCTGACATTTTCAAGTGGAGCCAAGATATTTTATTGACATTTATTGCTGGAAGACGGCTCTGCAGCATCTTCCCTGCACCAACAGCTTCTACAACACTGTCAAAAAATATGATGAATTTGAGAGGTAGATGGTATGGAACAGAGGGGAGGACAAATGCAAGATTGAGGTAGCTGGTGAGCGGGTACTGGATTTTGTGTACCACCAGGTGCACATTTGGTTGATCAGTAGGTCAAGATATGCAAACCAATATGTCAGACCGGAAATGTAATGTTTAAATCACTTCTTCCTTCACAATATGAGGAAGGGTAGCAGACACAGCAGCAACGGGTCTATCTCTCAATACCACATGTCTCAACTGCTCCAGAGACTTGTACTCTGGCCGAAACGAGCCCCATACACTAATGCAATGCGCCTCGTCAAAAACAACGCTAATGATGCGCTCGACAAACCCAAACTTCTTCAACAACTTCTCAAACCCTCCGCCACACTTCATCAGCTGCTCAGGGATGACTATCACCACCCGGTATGCCCCATCCTCAATAGCCTCAATGACATTGATTAGATCTAGAGCTAGAATATAGTAAGACATTGACTCACCTGAAAATTTGCAGCTGTTGCGGTTTCAGTGTTGATTGCAATGGCCTTGATTCCTGCCTTTGCCAACTGGGTGACATTCTGCTTACCAAGAACATTCAGAGCGGTGAGAAAAACTTGAAGGCCATGTGGGCAGAACAGAAGAGGGAGCCAGAAAGCCAGAGTCTTTCCAACTCCAGTGCCAACTTCAAATAGCACATCCTTCCTGCTAAGCAATGCCTGAGCAAACAGACACTGCATTCGACATGCTCTCAGTCTGAATGCTGCTTGACATGATGAGCAGATTTCTTAAATAGATGGCACTTGCTGCTGTGTATGATGTGGAACAGTGTCCTTCACAGGCACTGGACCAACAGGCAACTTAGGGGATGTTGAAGAAGCTCACCTGAGATGCTAGTGAAGTTAGCTGTAAGCGTGGTGGTGGTTCAGGTTAAAGGACTGTCTATCTATTTACAGCTCTACAGCGGTCTTATATACATGCTGGGGCTGTGTACCAGAGGCAAATAATGATACCAATCAAGGAATGTGAAACAGAAATGAGGGTACCCAGAGTACCGGTATGATGGACGTGGCTGTGCTCATACATGATGGATGTAGCTATGCTCAACATATGAGTTGTAGGTAGTCCAGATTGACCAGAAAATTTGGACTGCTGTTCCATGTTGTGGATGAATATCAGAAGTTGAAGCACTTTGTTGTCAGACGTCACAACTACTCAGGAACACTGGTTTTTTTTTTAGTGTCTGCGAGTTTACTTGAAAGTCTGCGTGTGCCGGCCATGGCGCCAATCATTGTTTACGGTTGTTATATGCCAGTTGTTGGAGGGAGGTAAGCTACACAACACAACCAAATACCCCTCGAGACCCAGCATATCTCTGCTCTCCTGACAAACAGCGACTTGGTAGGAGTCTGACTGAAAAGGTGTTCTGAACAGGAAAGTGGAGACCACTGTTCAATATTCAAGCTGTGATTACTGTGATTACTGAATTGGAAATGCATTGTTACTTGTCTGCAGATCTACACTCATTCACTATCCTTGTCGCTTGGATGACCGCAGTTTGGCGCAAGACTCCACCTCACGCTGCTTCACTGCTTTCATTCTTGTCGGAGCTGTGAAAAATAATCTGACAAGTAGATGGTCATGCAGTCAGCAGGTATCTTGGCAATCGACTGCATGTTACAACAGCAAGACCCCCATTTGTTGTCTACCAAGCTGCATAATACTCCGTTGTCCAGCACAACACCGAGTGCAAAATCATCCCCATGTGCCGTTATGAAGGTCAAACCAATGCATGCAAACACTGCTGAAAGCAGCTCCCAATCAACTAGCTATTCACAGGCACCCATCTTCTGGAACATTCCGGACAGGCAAACAGGGCAGAAAGATTGGTGCAGGATCTCAACTTTCAAAGTACTGGGAGGCTCAATGCTACTGGGGGGGGTCTGAAGATACTGTTGCAATGGGCACTATTTGTGATAGTCTTTTCTTAGCCCAGGTCATAAAATTGTCATAAGTGTGATCATACACAAAAGTCATCACCATTAGCAAATCAACTTGCTCAAGTTGTCGATTGTGATAGCACTGATATGTAATGTTGTTGGCAAAGATAATCTTACCCACTCAAGTGCCTATCTAGGCAACACTGAGTTATCTCAATTCAAGAAGTATACTGTACTTTTATAACTGTAGCGGACATCACAGGTCACAGCTGGCCCTCTGATGATGATAGTAAAGTGAGTATCACAGATCACAGCTCTGCCAATGTTCTTATATTTAGGTACTCAACCTGAAATTCTATCATGCCGCGCCTGTGGTGCAGGCTGAGTATGTGACAAAGTGTGACCCCAGTGAGTTCACAACAATTGTCATGTGTCTGCCTGCTGTAATGTTGCTGAAATTTAGTAACATAGGCAGTCACAAGTCACACCTAGGCCCCCTACAGTTGTAAATCTACAGTAATAGCTTACTAATAGATGTAAGTAGATTTTAGTGCGGTCAAAATCTGCCACTTGATCTCTCTACTTTGTTGCATAGGTGGAGTAGTAAACACAGCTTCACTGTTTATGGATTGCATTTGCTGCATGCTGGCCCCGCTGCCACTTGTCACAGTATACTACACACAAAGTTGTGCCTGTGCCAAAGGTGTGTTGTGTTGAGGCAATCCAGACTTTGTGTCATGGTATGTGTTGCTCACATAATGAGACCCATTCCAGAAACTTTTGGCAGCAAATAGTATACCTGATAAAATCACAACTACTCTTCTCATGTACATTGCCTTCTACTTTGGCATGAAGTCTTCATACCTTGTACAATGCTCTGACTATTGTCTGACCAATCTGAATACCCAGTCTGGATTATTTGCCACACTAATTGAAGAGGTCCCTAAAAGGCCCATACTCTCTGAGCATATCGCGATATTCTTCAGATCTAAACAGAAAGTTAGATGTTACATGAAACATCTGTGAACAGAGTCACCTTAGAGATCTGATTTGTTCCACAGTTTCTGACGGTAATCTGGCATTGTCTGCACTACTCGGATTGCCTTTTTGCGCACCTTTTCTTCTTGGCTATCCAACCATTTGATGAATTCTTTTGGCTACATTTGTGATATGAATTTCTCTCTTTCTTGCAATCTCTGGGGGAAGATCTGCCATTTGGCCAGTGGATATTCAATGATAGGTGTATAAGAAGGCTCAGGTACAGGCGAAGCTGGGTTCTTGAGGTGTGATGAACCTTTACCACGAAAGAGTTGCTTCATATACTGTATAGGTCCTGCACGGCAACAGCTGCAGAAAGCAAATTGAATATTGTATTCAACATTGATTTGCAGAGTTGGCTTACTATGTTTGGCCACTTTCCATGCTTAGCACTGGCTGTGATATGCCAACCTGCATAGCAGTGGCAGGGTCAACATTGCTCCTGGTAGTGGCCATAATGTCAGTGTTTGATGGTGCATCTGAAGACACAGATGTAGAAAGAGTTGTTCTGGATACAGTTGGACCAACAGTAGCAAGTAATGCAAGAGCAACAGCAATATAACAGCACATGGAAAGAGTAACAAAAGAGGTTGATTGGCTGGGGTATAGGAATTAATGTTGCAATTTTGAAGTGAGTAAAAAAGCAAGATGAGCTATGAATGTATCAGAAGGAGATTTTGTAATTGTGCAGTGGATATGATACGTACCAACCAGTGCAAGCTTGCAACGAAGGGGGACTTTCAAAGCTGGGAAGATAGTCCTTGAAGTGCACTAGCAGTGGTACATATGTGATCAAACTTGAAACACCCCTTATCCTCCTATCATACCAGATGGCAACTAGTTTTGTGATACATGAAAATTGGATAGGGGGCAATCATCTTTCTAGCAGCATTCAGCATTGCAGTCCAAGAGTCAAAACATGGATACATACTTACTGCTACTGAATGGCTACATATTATAATTCCAGAAGAATGAAGTAGAATCATTCCAGTGCAGGTGACTGCTTTGATGTCCCGATAGATTTAACATGTCTGTCCCCCAAAGCGTGGGAATTTGATGGGCAATACACTCAGCAACAGTTCCTGTATCATCATAATGGAGTGAATTGATGGCACCACACTCGCTTTCTTTGGTGCAATCAATCATGGCTGCACTGCAACATGTCTTTCATTGTGGTGGTCTTTTTTTTATCACTAACATCTATAATGTGCCGGCAATGGTGGTCACAAATCAGGAAGAATGAAGAAGAATTGTTCAGTGTGCTCCAGCACATTGATGCTTTTTCAGATGTGACCCTCCTCTCCCCCCAAGTGTGGGATTTTGATGGGAGAATACAGGCAGTAACAGTTTCAGCATCAACGCAATGAATACAGTTGGTGGTGTTGAACTGACTTCATTATCAGCCCTCTATAAATTTGTATCAGATCACTTTTGCAACCAGAATGCACTTTTTGATTTTGACAGATTGCATATGGGTAGAAATTGGTACATATTATACACCATTGAGTAGCCCTATCTTGTGGCAACATCCTGGTACAAAACCATGTCAATTGAAGTGCAAATCAGCGACTTATGGCCAGTCTACTGAAAAAAGTCACTCAGACTCAGATCCAAATTCCACTCTTGTTGGCACATGATGTCAAATTCTGGTCAGGTACACATGTACAGCAATCTATAGAAATGTCTTGCTCTCTGAACAAGGGATACAATCAGAAGACATGCCATAAATATTATTGGCTCTGAGCAAGAATTACCAGGACTTTTGAAGCTAACAAAACATTCTCAACCCCTAAATTCTTGGACAATGTAAATTTGTGGTTGCATCAGCAGCAAGCACTGCAACTGATCGTTTCAAAAAGGTCCACAGCCACTAGTTGCTCCCTAAGCAGGAGTTACAATCAGAACACAGCCTGTGGCAGTTCCAGTGGAGATGGGGCAGTTCAGACATCAACAGGATGTGATTGCATCAGCAGCAAGCACTGCATCTGATTGTTCCACAAAGTTTCACAGCCACTAGTTGCTCCCTAAGCAGGACTTACCATCAGAACACAGCCTGTGGCAGTTTCATTGACAACAAAACAGTGCAGAAATCAACAGAAAAGGTTTCACAGTTCAAGAACAGAGTTTTCATGTGAGTCTGAACAGCCTTTTTCTTTCAGTAACTGGCCATAATTTGCTCTTTTCTACTCCAATTGCAGCTTTTTGGAAAAACTTTGAGGCCCAGGATGTTGGCACAGTATAGAGCTATCCAGTGGTGTATAGTGTGTATATATCTTTACCTATGTGCAGTAAGTGATAATCATGAAGTGATCTGATACAAAGTTCTTCAGGCCTGATAATAAGGCCAGTTTGATGCCATCAACTGCATTCATTGCTTTGATATTGAAACTGTTATGGTTAACTCTGCCATCAAAATCCCATGCTTTTGTGGACACAAGGGTCACATCTGAAAAAGCATCAATGTGCTGATGCACACTGGGTCAATTTTGCCTCATTCTTCAGGAATTGTGAGGAAAGACCAGACAAAGTGCAAATGCTGCAGTACAGTGGTTGCACCACTGTTGGCAGCAAATTGAAACAGGAACACATCAAGGAGTCATCATTGAATTGGTTGTCTATTATTTCCATACAGGTTTTCTCATTCAGTATCAAACTTTAAATCTGCTGAAACAGACGCTAACCTCAAACATTTTCAGCCCCTATATTCTCTGCTGTGTGTGTGCTGTTTGTTTCATCAGCACTGCACATGAGCTACAGGGACATAAGAAGTCCCTTGCCTTCATCCTCATACTGCATCCCATTACTCTAGTACTATCTGTTGCTTCAGCACTGGTTGGTAAGTATATTGTGGTCTGATTTAACACCTGCCTTGGGCTATTGTACTGAAGCTGCTCTTACAGCTAGCTGTCTTGCTATATCCTATTTAACTTGCCCTTTGACACACCTCTGTTGCTTCAGTGCAGACAGTGAGTACATTGTTGTGGATGTCACACTTGCCTTGGATTGCCTACTAATTATTCTGAAATATATAAGACCATTATGCGATTCTCAGCCTCTCTTATTTTGCTTGCTACCATTGTTACCAGCACAATCTATCCCATGGCTGTGTCTGCTGCCCCATATGACAGTAAAGTGCCATGCTGTTCATCCTACAACCATCCTGCTCACTTGGAGAAACGAATGTTTGAATGGCTGAAGGGTAGCTTCAGGTATTACAAGATTGCTAAACATAGGGATCGTACTGTAGCCCTCTGGCGTATCCAGAAAGCGGGTAGTAGCTCTGTAAATCCTCAGGCCGCTGAGACTCCTCAGGCTCCCAAGACTCCTAAAGTGCAGTTTGCTCCTCTGCCTGTAAAAGATGCGGTGCTCCCATTGGAAAGGAAGGGAAGGAGAAAAAAGATGAGAAAAATTGGAGCACCTAGACAACCAAAGGGTAGGGGAGGGAAGCAGAGGCCTAGAAATATTGGAGCACCTAAACCTCCTGTATAGCATGACAGTAGCCAAGGAAGTCACTGTAGCTCACTGTATCCATGGAGCAGTCAAAATCATTGACCCTGGAGCACTCCGGAACACTCTTAGAATGGAAAGAACAATGTGCAACTATTGATGTGTTACTGCAAGACTGTCTTACATGATGTGCTGCCATAAAGCTACAAAAGTTGAGGACATTACCAATTTTGCAGATTATGTTTTTTGCCAGAAACAGGAGCCCCAAAGGTACATCTGGAAATTTTATTCAATCTCAACAAGGTATTTCCCCAAGCGCTGTGTGCATCTGATTGCTCTGCCGCAGAGTGACACATTGATGCAAGACTTGTGGAATGGTCTTGCCCTAATTATTCAGCCTAAGAATTGATTGATTGACAAAAGCACCTCTTGGCTGGCAACTACCGGGGATTTTGTTGCAACCTGCAGACTGTAGTCCATTCTGGACTGCAGTATGAACAAAGCCAGAGGTAGAAGCAGCTTCCATGTAGTACCACACAGCAACAACAATACCATGGAGGGGCCAGCTGCCATCCAACAAATTTCTGCTGTGGTGAAAAGAGAAGTTACAATTTCTTAAGACTGAAGATAGAATTGTTCCAGTGCAGGCAACTGCTTTGATGCTCCCGCAGATGTTATGCAAATGTTCCCCATATTGTGGGAATGTCATAAGCAATACACTCAGTAGCAGTTCTGTATCACTATTATAAGTTGACCTGATGGCACCACATTGGCTTTGTTACTAACCCTTCAGAACTTTGTATTGCATCACATTTCTGTTGAAAATACAGGTTTTGATCTTTACCAGCTTGCAAATGGGCACAAATGAACACATATCATATATTAATGGACAGCCCTATGTGTCACCAACATGCTGGTAGCAAGATATTCCATCCTGTAGAAGAAGTGAGGAAGTTATGGCCAAATTATCAAAGGATTGCTCAAACTCTCATAGAAACTCAGCAGATCCCTGCTCTTATAGACTGATGATGAGATATCTATTAGCAGTTTGTTACTAATTTTCATTTTCCAATGTGTGTAACAATCACACACAGCCTATTGTTGGGTGAGTTCCTCGCCAGTGCAACTCACACTACGCGGAGTTTCCCAGACTATACAGTTGATCGGGAGTCTAATCAAGAAGTACCTACATCATGTATCTACAACTTGCCTTCTCTTCTATCAAGTGGTTTACCTTGTCTTGTTCATGCCTGGTCCTCACTCCAATAGGTTATGAGCCCAAAGCCGCTGCTCACTTAACTTGCTCTCATTCTTTACTTGCTGCTCGCTATCATGGCTCCCGTCAATGTCAACTCGCTCCTTGCTATTGTTACCAAGCTCAATGCTAGCAACTGCTATGATTGGTTGTTTGCCATGAAGATGATCTTCCGCCGAGCAGGGATCTGGCAAGCTGTAGATTGAACAGCCACTCATCCAGCTGCTAAGGATGTGGATGAAGGTACCACGATCACAACCTAAGTTATGTAATATTGTGCAATACCAGACAGCAACTGGGTTACTCACTTTTTATAATGTTGCTCAAGCTTTGTGCACACGTCATAGAGAAAGTGGAGGACTGTACGAGCCCATTGATGTGTTTGAGATTGTTTGATCTCAACAGAGAGGCACATGTGACTGTGCGAACTCCCTTGGCGTTGGCTTTCTCCCCTTTGTCAACGTTTTGGTCAGCGTTACCAGCCCTCTCCACATCTCACACTCTCCTCGACCATGGCAACCATTTTCATGGTCAATCCTGGACCACACCAACACGGCGAAGGGGTTGACAACTTCCGTCGTGTTCCCTTGTGGATCAAAATCCACGGCTTATCACACACATTGGACTCAGTGGTAAGCCCACTACGGTATCAAGCCCCCTGCTCAAACACTGACATTCTCACAGCCCCTCACAGTAACAGTTGCAGTGCCTCCTGAGGCTGCTGGATTTCCCACGGCAACAGTTTGCCCTGCAAAGGTGAAAGGCAAAAAGGCCAATTATGACTTTGCGGTCACCCTCCCACCAGTAAGTACATCGCGCCTTGCGTTGAGCGACATGCACCTCACACTTTCAGCACAGGAGACCAACTTGGACTACCCGCTTATGTTGGCAACCAACCTCAAACATTTCAACTGCAAGTTGTTTGCGTCCTGGGCATTGCTTCTAGACAGTGTCGAGTGTTAGCTCCTCACAACTGTCTTAGGCTGGACACATCCCCAGTGGTCGTGGGGTGTTTTGCTGTACTGGATGGCGTTTGTCGGCACCTATCCCAAATTTCCTGCTGGCTCCAACTGGCCTGATTGGAACACCAGCATTCCTTTTGAAGGCAGCTTTCTCAAATCCTGGATGGTGCGCTTCAAGCCGAAGCGTGCCCCTGGCCCACCACAGAAGCTCCTACCTGAAATTGTAGCTGCACATACGCGCGAGGAGATTCACAGGGATATTTGGACAGAATTTCAGGGGCAGCTCGCATTGTTTAATTGTACTTTGAGTTAGTTGTATCTACATCTTGTTGTTGTTTCCACTATGTCATTTGCTCGTTCTGCTCTGTCCATTCCAGCTCAAGCAAAGAGGGATCAATACATCTATTGCCCAAGTCTCTCGTAGCCTCTGCCTGCACTGTGCATGTTCAATCACACATAACATGGTGGTCAGATAGTTGAACTGTGCATATAATGATAATTATGTATGCTCAATGTCCATTATTGCTGGTCTAGATAAACTGGCTATAGACAGATGGTATGATGGGCTGGTTGTCGGAGCGGTGTTTCACACCCATCTCAGTGATGTTTTTTCCCGTCGCACGCCCATCCCTCAAACCGCCACATTCCCTTCGTTCGTCGCCGCGACGAAATACCCCGCGCTCTTATCCGCCCGACATCGCATTCGCTTGGGAGTGTAGAACCCATTGTCAAAGCGAGATTGTATCGCTGATTATCGGACATCAGATCTATGGACAATGTAGATTAGATATGTAGATAGATAAGCACAGATAGTACATAGCATGTGATTCCACCATCCTTATGGTCACACACGATGCGATACTTACACCATATGGCATCGTGTTCCAGTAGTTTCCATGACTGAATAGCAGAAGTACCATGAGGCTTCTGCATGACTCATATTTCATATACCAAATGTATTGAGCTTACTAAAGGCTCAGTCAGCACCATTCAGTTATGTAGGATGCTCAGTCATCGCTTACATTCTCTATTCAGTAGTATTAGCAAGCAGGACTGTGCATTACCAATCATTACTCATAGGATTACCAATCCTTACCAATCCTTACTCATATGACATTACTGTAGCATTAGTAATCTAGTTACAGACATGTATATATACAGCTCCTAGAGAGCAGAGAAATAATAAGACACTTACTCCCAGAGTTAGTTGACTCTCCTAGTCATCCCCTACACTCGTAACTTTCAAACAGGTTATGAGCCCCGGCTTCTAACTCTTCTTACCACTCCTCTACTCTGAAACCATCCTCAAGCTCGACACTACACAACTGTTACTTCGTGAGTAACATTTCTTTCTACACATTGTAGGCCACTTTGTAGTAGAAGACCCAGTTGTAGTAGACTAAGCCTCGCCTCTCCTCGCCCATTATTCCATAACTATTTTCTACAGAATTGCCCCTGCTTTCTTACCCCTGGAACACGCGCACAGTCACATCCAATCGGTAGCCTACACCTCACAAGTGTTCTTGGCTTGTGATTCACTATCAGAATCACGCACCTACTCGGACAAAGCCCAATAAGGTGGTGTCCAGAGGTGATCGAAAGGGTCTTTTGTCTTAGACAATTGGGAGGCTGTGAAAAGCGGTGAAAGGAGGGAAAGTAGGCGTCACCTTGAGCTCGTGACTCAAGGGACTAAAAGGGAGCTGTGTACGACGCACAGTTAACACCCTTGGCATTCCCAATTCGTCGGTTTTTGTAGAATCTAGTAGAGGCTTATGTCGAACTTTGTTACTTTTGGTTTCACGGAGATTTTGTCTCCTGCACATTCGCATATTAGTTATGCACGCTCTATTTGTTTCACCATTGCTTATCGTTCGGTTGAAGTCGAATTTGGGGATAATTTTCGTGAAGAATCTCTTGTGCAAGAGTTTTTCTCACAGTTTATTCCTTTCACAGAAATTCCTTGCACACTTCCGAGAATTATTTTCTGGATCGACACCGACAACCGACGAGCACTTCGACCCGCATTCCGTTTCACCCACGAATTTTAAACATGCCTGCCCGTCGTACCAATGCTATCTTCGAAAGGGCTGAACAGCGTTCCAGGAACTGGGAACAGTTTTTGGAAAGACGTACAGAGCGAGTTCGCCTGGCCGGAGGTAACACTCTGCAAATTCGACAAATCGAACCGAACCAGCTAAGGTTCGATTACGATCGTGTAGAATCTTCAACGGACCATTACCACCATACATTCTTTCTCAGTACCATCCCGAACCATCAATGGAATACTGAGGCTAGAGCAGCTCGCCGCGCCGATCGAGAGGGGGGAAATTCGCAAAGCGCACGGTCTAACAATCGTCGCGCCCCTCCTGCCACCTTCGACCGCGAATCCCTTCGCCCACGTCCGCGTCCACAGGAAGCGGTAAACCGTATCATCGACAATATCCGCACCTCCGTTCACGCAGACATGCGTCGAAGGGGGGACAATACTCCTTGTCTCGCCGAGCTCTACGACGAGCAGCAACGCCGCCAGACCACCTCTCAGCCCCAAAGGCAGCCGACTGCACCTCGTGGACGAGGTTTCCGCACAAACCATCGTGGACGAGTTCAATTTGAACTGGAGCAAGCCCGTGCCGCACGTCGCAGCGAACGGAGCCAGTCTCCACTTCCTCGTCAACCACCTCGCCCACGCACTCCTGCTATACCCGTTAACGTCGAACAAGATGTTCCTATGGTTCCGCCGTCACCAGTCACCTCGAGCACCACCATCGTCAACGAGCCCGTCGAAACCATCGAGAGTTCTTTGGGGAAGAGCGCCCTGTTGCTCCAACCACTGAGCTTCATGATGCGAGCTCATACTGCTTCGAGTGGGACGAATTGACCGGGACTGCGTTGCAAAACGCACAGGACATCGCCGACAAGATCTGGGATGGCAATTCACCGACGCCGAGCCACACATCATGGATGCAATGTCTTTCATCACGGACAATGGTGTGGTGCTCAAGTCGAACATCGAAGGAGGAGGCTGTCGCCTGTTCTTTGCGCTTGAAGAAGACCAAATCGAGTCGTACAAATTTATTGCAGCATCAGCTCAAGTTGCGATTATGATGCGACACGGTTTTGTCTGGTATCGCACGGATGGGGAACGGGAGCCATTCCAGCTCCGACATGATGACTTCCACACTGCTATGCAGGTCGTCCAAGGCAACGACAAGTTTAGCGAGCGAAAGCTCGTTCAAATCATTGCCTGGCGCCTCAAGCAGAACGACGACTGGACCACAATGTCCGAAGAGGTCAAGGACCAAATTCGAGACTGGTCACAGCCAGCTGAGGAAGGACAGATCGTCGAGCAGCCGACTGAGGAGAATGAGCTTCTCCAGATGTTGGACAGGATGGTAGCTAGAAATGGCAAGTAAACGGGCGACTGAAACTTGAGCAATACCGCACATGTAACATATATAATATCGCAATGTGTATTTGTACATTTGTACACGGTCACTTTCAACAAGTTTCTGTAGTTGTACTTGTAGTACTTTTGTACCACCTTTCCTTCGTCTCTGCAGTCTTGTCGAATCGTTAGTAACGCGTCTTATGTTTCCTGTAGATAAACTTGTAAAAATCTGGCACCGCGTTGTAAACAACGAGATCACTTCTTTGATACCATAAACAAGTGCGATATATCCTTTGTATTCTCTGAAAGATATCTCTTGTCTTGTGTCACTCAACCTTGTCCATATCGTCTATTTGGACAAGACAGAGCTGATTACTTTGAAGACACCGATCTAGTTGCTGTATGCTCTGAAGGACGATACATTGCTCCTAACGACGAACAGCTCGGTGAAATCAATCCAGAGAATATCGGAGAAGAACCGCATCTTGATTGGGATCTTATTGTTGACAACACTTCAACTCCATCCTCACAATCTCCGGAACCTCACACCGGAGAAGAAGAATCTATATCCGCGATCACAGCAGTTGCAGTTTCATCAGCATCTACGTTAATCGAATCTCCGCCACGTGATCAAAGGTAGACATACCAGATACAATTGAATCTGCATCAGAATCTGATTCTGAAGTAGAACATCTTCTAGACGAAGTTAGTGACGTTGATGACAACACTCTTGAACCGCTTCTACCAGAAATACCCCTGTTGATCAACGAATACTATAGTAGATTTCACGGAGAGGAGTTTGATATTGTATACTTCTTCTTACCATGAGTTCCGACGAAATCCAGAAGCTAGCTAAGGATGACAAACCAGTTCTTAAAGGCAATAACTATCAAGAATAGAAGATGGCTATGCAGGCCACTATGATGTTCATTGATGGTTGGGACATTGTCACCAGAGCTAGCACGGAACACGCTCTCCTGCTGATGCAGCAGTAATTGCTAAATGGAAGACATTGAATATACGAGTGGCTGGATACCTCTTGTCAAAGATTTCTTTTGATATTATCAAGTCCAAACTTGACAACAATCAGATCACTGATGCAAAGTACATCTGGGACACCATGAAGAAAGAGTACGAAAAGTCCAACGTACTCGAGAGCATGGTTGCGTTCAAGAAATTGAACAACCTGGTCTTTGATGAAAATCAAGAAATACGTCCTCAGATCGAAAAGTACCAGACCATGATCAAAGATGTCGCTACTGCTGGTCTCACTCTTGACGACAAAATGAAGGCTTTCCTGTTGCTGGGAAAACTTCCTCCTTCATATGATCTTGCTTTATCCGCATACATCAGCACTATCGATGACCTGAAGAACTTGACCTTGAGTAACATCATTCCTAAGATTGAAGCCGAGGAAACTAGGCGTCTTTCTAACGAAGTAGGCACCTCTGCTTCGAGGATAACTCAAGTCAAGCGATTCAATAAAGGTTCAAAGAGATGTGACAGATGTGGCAAGACCAATCACTCTACCGAGGAGCACTGGGACACTAAACCGTCCAATAATAATACTCGGAAGAACAAGTTGTCTGGAGCGCAGAACAACCAGCAGCAGAACAAGAAGAAACAGGACAACAAGAATGGAAAAAGGATCAGAAGGGAAAAGGAAAAGCACGAGTTCAAAGTGTTAACGTAGAAACTATGCCTGTATTCGAGACTGAGTCTTTCGAAATGATCACTGGTTCACTCTATTCCTCGCACGAGCGTGATACTGTCCAATGGCTTATTGACAGTGGCGCGAGTAGCCATATCACTAACCAATATTCTGATTTTGTACAATATTCCGCTGCAGTGAAACCCGGATTCTGTTCGGTTGCAGGAAGGAAAATGTCACTTCAGATATTGGGAAGGGGGACTGTGATTATTGACTCAACGCTCAAAAATGGTGTAGTAAGCCGTGCCACCCTTCAGAACGTTCTTTATATCCCAGACGCAGTTACTCGATTCTTTGCACCTTGTAAGGCTTTGGCCAATGGCTATACAAGTCAAATCACAGCGAAAGGCTGGACTATACAAACAAGGGCAAAGATTTCCTGTATGGAAACTGTGACGACGCAGGCATGTACCACATAAATGCGCGCATAGTAAAACGACAAGAGACAGTAGAAGCCATAAAGACCTCTGATAATTATCTGTTGTGGCATAATAGGCTAGGACATCCGTGGAAGCGCATTGTTGAGAATCTTCACAAAGGGACTAAGGGATTACCTGAGCGTATCTCTGTTCCGTCCTCAACTGCTCCATGCCACGGATGTGAACTTGGTCGAGGAAAGCAACTTCCAAAACCACCCTCTTTATCACGAGCCAAGGAGCCACTAGAACTGGTTCACTCGGACTTAGTTGAATTTCCTTCGCTTTCGATTGATGGTTATAAGTACGCCATGACTCTCTTAGACGATGCTACTGGTATGGGGGAACAATGTTACCTCAAGCATAAAAACCAAGCATTATCCGAGTTTAAGAGATGGAAAACATGGGCGGAAAACCAGACTGGTCAAAAGATGAAGAAGTTTCACAGTGATAGGGGTACAGAGTTCTTGAATGATGAGTTCACTAAATACCTACATCAGTATGGTATAGAACATCAGACATCCACGCCTTATTCACATTAGCAGAATGGTAGAGCGGAACGATGGCAGCAAACAATTGTTTATAAAGCAGAAGCCATGCGTCACCACGCTGGTCTTTCTAACGGCTTTTGGAAGTTGTCATGCGAGGCTGCCGTATACGTTTATAACCGCCTACCAAGTCAGTGTCTTAATTGGCACACACCTATTGAGAAATTTTTGGGTGAAAAACCTGATATTTCTCGCCTTCGTGTATTTGGATGTCGCGCATACGTCTTTATACACAAGGAACGTCGTCAGAACAAGCTGTCTGCCAAGGCAGCTCCTATGATATTTGTTGGATATGAACCTGGTCTTAAGGGTTACCGGTTCTGGGATAAACAACGGATAGTCTTAGCGACCGACGTAAAGTTTGACGAGAATACTTTCCCATATTGTACCGATCTTGATACTTCTCTTTCCAAACAACCCCAATCCAACGATAATCCACAACCTCTACATGATATCGATTTACCTTTTGTTGATGAGGAAGATGATGCTGGTCACAATGAGCTTGATGATAGAGATGATAATCATCCAAGACAACAAGAACCGCAGAATCCTCCTCAGCAGCCTGTACCTCAGCCGAGAGCACCCAGTCGTAATACCCGTGGCACACCAGTCAGTAGACCGCAGCAAGCACTGCCTCAGCCTTCACGTTCAAACGCACGTCAACCAGTACAGCAGCAACCACTGTCTCGACCAAAGAGATCAACTGCTGGAAAGAATCCGTCGCTTGGCTTTAACCCAGTCGAAGAAGTGAAGCGTAATAACAGGCAGTTGCTCGCGATAAGGGTGTTGAAAAGCGACAAAAGGAGCAAACGGCTAAATGGAGAGAATCAACGAAGCCAGCAGTACCTGGACCAGTAAGACGTACAGCGTCTAATCCAGTACCTGGATCTTCTAGATTACCTTCGACACCGGAGGAATTGAACATTGATCTCCCATCTGATCTACCGAGTCAATCGGAGGGTCAATCTGAATCTCTAGAACATATATTGTCTTCATATGTCACGGTGTTCGCAATGAACGAATTTCCTCAGACTTGGAAATAAGCGATGAAAAGTGACAATAGAGATTTATGGTATGCTGCTGCACAAGACAAAATTGCCTCTCAAATGAAGAATGGCACTTGGAAGCTTGTTAAACGACCAGACCCTTCACAAAAACAGTCAAATGCAAATGGGTCTTTGCAGTCAAATCTGACGGTCGTTACAAAGCACGTCTTGTAGCAAAAGGCTTCACGCAAGTTGAAGGAATCGATTATCAAGAAACCTTCTCACCAGTCGCACGTTTTGAGTCCATCCGCACGCTACTAGCTATAGCTGCACTCGAGAATTGGGAAATCGAGGCACTGGACGTAAAAACAGCATTCCTGTACGGCAACTGGATGAGGAAATCTATATGGAACAACCAGAAGGTTTCGTAGAGAAGGGAAAAGAGAACCATGTTTGTTTGCTTAAGAAAGCCATTTATGGACTTAAACAAGCTTCACGAACTTGGAATATCAAAATACACAATACGCTTGTAGCTTTAGGCTTTGAACGTATTGAGTCCGATGCTGGTGTATACATATATCACCAACAAGGGGGGACTTTGATGCTTATCCTCTATGTTGATGATATATTTCCTATTGGCAACGATAAAGCTGGGATCAAAGCACTCAAGACAAATCTCATGAATCAATATGAGATGCGTGACTTAGGAGAAGCAAAGCTAATCCTAGGCATGCAAGTGCATAGAAATCATAAAGAGCGTACACTCTACCTTTCTCAAGGGTTGTACATTGAAGATGCTCTTAAACATTTTAAATGATCAATGCTAATCCTGCCCGTACACCTTTACCATCTAGACTAGAACTTCGTAAAGCAGATTCCGACTATACAGCGGAACATGAGCTTAGGAGTTCGTATCAAGCCTTGATTGGTACACTCATATATGTTATGATTGGTACTTGTCCCGACATTTCATAAGCTGTCATACGTCTTTCTCAGTATATGTCAAATCCCACTCAGATCCATATGAATGCTGCAAAGTACATACTCCGTTATCTACTTGGTACTCAGTCATATGCTATCAAGTATGATGGACGCAGCCAATCTGGACTAGTTGGGTACTCAGACGCAGACTGGGCTGAGAACAAAGACGATAGACACTCCACTACTGGCTATGCATTCCTTCTGGCCAAAGGCGCAGTGTCATGGGTCTCGAGGAAACAGAAGACCATAGCACTCTCTTCAATGGAAGCAGAGTACATGGCATTATGCGACACAGCGAGGCAGTGTGCTTGGATACGTACTATGCTTACAGAATTGGATATGTCACCAAGAGGTCCCACTACGATCTATTGCGACAACCACGGTGCCATCTTCTTCACAAAGAATCCAAAGATTGAAGCTCGTTCAAAGCACATTGATGTTCGTTACCACTATGTTTGCGAGTTCATAAATGAAGACAAAAAGGCAGAACTCTATGCCATCCCAACTGAAGACCAAGTTGCTGATATTATGACCAAGTCATTGGCATTTCAGAAACAGTCTAAATTCAGTGGGAGTCTTGGACTAGTGAACTTCACTGCACCCTAACGAGATGCTGTCATTCAAAGTAGCTCAAAGCAAAATGATGTTGGCATCAAGTGGGAGTGTCAAAGCGAGATTGTATCGCTGATTATCGGACATCAGATCTATGGACAATATAGGATAGATATGTATATAGATAAGATCAGATAGTACATAGCATGTGATTCCACCATCCTTATGGTCACACACGATGCGATACTTGTACCATATGGCATCGTGTTCCAGTAGTTTTCATGACTGAATAGCAGAAGTACCATGAGGCTTCTGCATGACTCATATTTCATATACCAAATGTATTGAGCTTACTAAAGGCTCAGTCAGCACCATTCAGTTATGTAGGATGCTCAGTCATCGCTTACATTCTCTATTCAGTAGTATTAGCAAGCAGGACTGTGCATTACCAATCATTACTCATAGGATTACCAATCCTTACCAATCCTTACTCATATGACATTACTGTAGCATTAGTAATCTAGTTACAGACATGTATATATACAGCTCCTAGAGAGCAGAGAAATAACAAGACACTTACTCCCAGAGTTAGTTGACTCTCCTAGTCATCCCCTACACTCGTAACTTTCAAACAGAATCCCCTCACCCTCCCTCGAGGGATTCAAGTGCTCCGCTGCGTTCGCCGCCTGCAGGAAATCTAGGGACCCCTCCTTGAAACTCATCCAAGAGGTTGTTCCTGAATCTACTGGGAGAAATGAGTCCAGGATCGATACAAAGGGCTGTTGCCTTGATGAAGAAAAAATTGGACTCAGATCAGGCGCATATAGCCAGGCCCGCCACCTCCGAGACCAACCCTATCGGTGCTCCTATCGGCGCTCGATCGCACGGGGCCCCTTTACTTGTTGCACATTCTACTCCTTTAAACTCTCTTACCCGCCCTCCGTTACCGGTATGTGACGTTGCCGACAACGAGGACCTTTTCAGCAGTGTGGCAAAACCTCCGGAATCCTTCATCGCCCTAATCAGACATAAACACAATCTCCCGCTGTCAATGTGTACAAACAGGGTTATGTGCCAGATTAGGAGCGAAGGTCCAAAATTCACTAAGGTTCACAACGCGGAAGGGGTGAGTAGCTACATAATCGACATTTCGAAATACGCTAGCGAGGACAATATGTCCAAGGACGATTGGTGGCAGGCATGGAGAAATTTCATAAACGTCCTCGATAAGGCGTGTTCCACCAAGGTCCGCGACCTCTTCACATCTCACTTTGATTCCCTGGGCGAGCGTGAGGAAATGGAGGTCTCCTTTGAAACCATCTTGGCTTTTGATCGCGAGGTGAGGGAGTCCTTTTTTGGCGGTTCCTGGTCAACATTTGGAGTGGGGAGCCAAAGTTACGAGCGGTGTTTCTATAACGTTGACAGGGCGATTACTAGAAGGAAAGTAGAAGCCGAGGATAGAGGACAAGGATACCATCCGTACAACAAGGGGGAGCGTTTCGGACGGCCAAGCACCCGCAAAGACAAATACCTTGGACGCAACAGGGGACCAATTGGCGACAGACGGGAAGCTTATGACTGCGGCGAGGGTCAGAGCAAAGGTGTTAAGCCCTTTCAGGGCGGCAGACAGCCTGGCGCCGGGTTGTTCTGCCTTCAATGCGGCCACGGCGGGACAAATGGCCACCACGCTAAAGATTGCAATGAGAAGATGCTCAAGAACGGGAAACCCTTCATTTGCGCGTTCGAACGAGGACGACTTGTCAGTATCAGAGACGGATCTGACATCTGCTTGTTCTGGAATCTCTCCGAATCCGGTAGGCAGGCTTCAGGCTGCAAAGGATTCCGTTGCCCTGGTAGACCCTCTCATGTTTGCTCGCTCTGTGGTGCCACCGGTCATCACGCCGGTAGTAAACGGTGCCTCTGATTGGGACCAAATCATCACTCCGTATTGTGCAGACTTCTTTGCTTCGGAGCTCGCTAAGTTCGGTCTTTTGCAGAAATATAATAGCCTTCCCAACAAACTTCGTCTCGGTTTCCCAATCGGAAACTTTTGCCCTTGCTCAGTCACCTTCGCTCCAGCCAACTCTAAAACGGGAATTGCTCATATGGACTTCATACAAGATTATGTAAATGAACAGGTTTTGCTCGGACGCATGTCCGGCCCTTTCTCGCAGCCGCAACTCAAGAAGCTTTTCAAATCCGCCTTTGTCTCTTCGCCGCTTTCAGTAGTCAAGAAGTCTGGCTCGAACAAACTCAGACTGATCCAAAATTGCTCGTTCAAGGACCCCAAGGGAAGGTCGGTTAACAATGACATCAACTCAGACGAGTTTGCAACTACTTGGGGAACTGCAGCGATCTTCGCGCAAATGGTAAGTCTCACTCTTGTACAGTCACCGGGAAACACTGCGCTTGCGAAGCGGCCTCTTTCCTTTTTCTTCCTTTTGGAGTGTCAAAGCTCTGTTACTCGCCGCCTCTTCGAGGAGGAGTTTCTTTCCCTCATAGGAGTGGAAATCCTTCTTTCGCCGCCTCAATTCGAGTGCGTGCTTTCTACCTTTCGATCTTCAGGCGCTCTCTGCTTGTTTTTTTGGGTGACTCAAGTCGAGTCATAACCCATTGTTCACCTCCTTTTCTGGATCACAGGTTGCCACTGCACCGCCTGGTGCCCAGGCAGCTTCTCTCGATATCAATTCCGCTTTCCGGAACATCCCCATCTTGCCAATCCACAAGCCGTATATCGTCATACAATGTGAACTGGGACGTTTTTACATGGATCACGTCTGCCCGTTTGGCATTTCCTCTGGCCCAGGAGTACAAGGCGAGGTCATGGACGCCGTCGTGGACATTTTGCATGCACGGTTCAAAGCCCCGAACGCTGAGTGGGTCAACGATCTTGCGCAACTTTGTTTCCCCATCTCCGGGTCTGATGTGGACAGCTGGGTTTACGCCTTCAACGTAGAAGACATTTTCAGGGTTACTCAGGCTTTAGGTGTACCGTGGAAACTTGGGAAGTGCTGGGGATTCGCGTTTCTACAGGTTTACTTAGGTTTCCTTTGGGATCTTTCAGAGTGTACAGTCGCGTTGCCGGAAGCCAAACGCCTCAAGTACCTGAATAAGGTTGAAGAATTCTGCAGTCTGGCGTTGGAGCGGCGGCGAGTGGCCTTAAATCTCATTTTATCGCTCAATGGTACCCTCTCTCACATCAGTTTTGTCTTCCCGCAAGGCCGTTCCTTTCTTTCAAACCTTTGCAATTTTATTGCTTCCTTTCACAACAAATTTGAACTACGGTACGTCCCGCGCTCAGTCAAGACGGATATGGGATCGTGGAAGAATATCCTGTCTTCGACGGGTATCACATGTTCCCTCATTCCGCGAGGGAACCTGCAGGACGTAGGCATCTGGGTGGACGCCTCCTCGAGTTGGGGCGTTGGGATAATTATCGACGGTAGATGGGCCGCTTAGAGGTTGACCAAAGGGCGGAAGGCGGATAGCCGCGACATTGGATGGGCAGAAATGATCGCGGTCGAGCTCGCGACGCTTTCCCTCCAGGCTTCAGGTTTTTCAAATGCTGACATCTTAGTATGCAGCGATAACATTGGCGTGGTGGGTGCGGTAAACAGAGGCCGCAGTCGAAATTTCCAAGTCAATCTTTTGATTCGTCGAGTGGTTGTTATCTTAGCAGCTCGAAATCTGCATCTCGTACTTTGCTACGTCAACACCAAGGAAAACTTGGCCGACCTGGTATCTCGCGGTATCTTGGGATTGGCTTCGCTTTGTCTTCCGCCTCTTGCTCTACCTGAAGAGCTCACCCCTTTCCTTTCTCATGTCTAGCACGCCTTCGTTCACTGCATGCGCAAGTGCGAACACGTCGGCTTCTCAGAGGAAGGCCTCCCCTTCTCCGCGAACTCTGAGTCGTTGCAAACCAAGAAAGCCATCAGCGGCTAACTCTCTCAAATCATCTGTTCTTCGCCCTCCTGTTCTCGCTGCAGATCGCCTTGCTTTCTGGACTACTCCTTATGCTATAAATTTTCAACAAGCCCTTGTCTCTGACGTTTCAGTCGACACTTCCAAGTCTCTACTCAATATCATGCTCGCTTCAATCGAACCCAACACCCGGAAAAACTACGGCGCTGGCCTTCTTCACTTCAACCAATACTGTGATTGCCTGGGAATTGCCGAGTTGCGGCGTATGCCTGCATCGGACGTTCTACTCTCGTGTTTTGTTGCTAAATAGGGCGGCATTGTTTCTTGCTCTACCATCGACACTTGGATTGCAGGATTGTCTTTCTGGCACTCCATTAACGGCGCACCGTGGCTAGGTGCAAAAATGCTGAAGATCACATGCGCGGGCGCTCTGAAAATTCAACCTTTTGCTAAGCCAAAACGTCCTCCCGTCACGCTCAAACACATGAACGCTCTATTTTCTCAATTAGATCTTTCAAACTCTTTTTACGCCGCTGTCTTTGCGGTTGCGTGTTTTGCTTTTTGGGGCACGAGGCGGTATGATTGTTTTTGGCCTTCACAGCTTCTTCTTTCACCTTGTCTATCGTACTAATTCTTGGCTTAAGGCTAGGTGAACTCGTGATCCCGTCGCTGCACGGTTTTGACATAGCTAAACATGTTGGTCGCTCTGCGCCTTTGAAACTCAATTCCTTACCGGACGGGAAGTCATAATTCTCACTCGAGTTACCATGGTCAAAAACTACGAAACACGCCGGCCTGGTGGTGACTGTCACAGAGAATGGCAAACCCAGTTCCCCAATCCGTGCTCTCACCCATCATCTCAAATGTAATGCCAAGGTACCCCCCAACGCTCCTTTCTTCTCCTTTGTCGCCTGCTCAGAACGTGGTTGGGAAGCCATGACATACGATTGGTTCCTGATGTGTTGCAACCAGGTGTGGGCGAAAGCCGACTTAGGTGCGTTAACGGGCCACTGTTTCCAGATTGGAGGGGCTACCAAGCTCCTTCTTTGTGGAACTCCCCCGGACATTGTCGCGGTTCAAGGAGGCTGGAGGTCACACGCATTCCTCGAGTATTGGCGAAAGATAGATTCCATTCTCCCGCTTTTTATTTCTAACTCCTTCGACAAGTCACCTCTCCAATTAGCTCAGGACTCTATAGAGAAATTCAGAAAGTCTCGTTCCTTTGTATTATCAGCTTAGTAATTCACCGTAAAATCCGCATGACCAGGAAATATATTGCCAACCCCCACCCCCCCTTTTCTTACCCTCTTAAAATGTAGCGTTTATTTTTCATGAGGATTTGTGGGCCGGCGCGAGCCTTTGGGGGTGAGTCGTCTCGCGTTGCGCACAACTGTTGTGGCTCGCGCCTTTGGTAGTGAGTCGTGTTCGCAACGTCTCGCTTTCCACCTCACGCTCAGTTGGACTCGGGCACACACGAGCTGGCGTCTCGTCCTCCTCCTTCGGGCATTGACCCTTCCTTGCAGCTTCCCGCCACATTGTTCTAGAGGAGGAGTTCGGACAAATGTTCCCTTTTTTGGGAGCTTTCCCGTGCCACAAAGCTCAAAATAAGCGCTCCCAACGCGCACAAATCTTCCGGTTTCCTGGGGTTTTTCAAGCCCGAAAAGACGCCTTCTGGCCACCGGAAGTTTTTTGGAGAGTGTGCCGGTGGAGGGCCAGGCCCCCCCCGGCTAAGGCTAATATTAAAAATTTTTGGTTTATTTATATAACCTTTAATTACCAATTGAAAGAGTTAATATATAGGACCATGACGTTCTCTCATCCCCCTCAGTTATCCTGTTTACCCTCAAGCTTAGCCGCTAAGCACGTAGGAAGCCACAAAGGTTGGCATATCGCGCTAGTAAATAAGGAATCTGAAGTAGGTAAGTAGCTGTATAAAAGCACGCCAAAGAATACCTGGCTACGTATGTGGGCAACGCGAAAGCGCATATGTCGCAAGAGCAGGCGAGCCTCGACATCTTTGAAAGTGAGAAGGAGGTACCATCTAGCTATGCCATCAGCTCCCTTCTCCCGCAACTATGAGATGGGAGAGCCTCACATGTAACTCCCTAAGACAAATACGGCAGTTTGGCGAAAGAGAATTGCGCACAACTCAAACGTTTCGGGGCTGTTCCAGTCAACCATCCTTTTTCCTGGAAAATTTGTGGGGTGATGTGTTGGCTTTTAGACTGACTGGAGATTCGGGTACGGACCCGTTGCACAAGCCTACGAGAAACAAAGAGATGGTATAGAGGTTTTCGAGGGGATTGTGGCCACCACTATGTGCGAGTTGACTCGTTTTGCTCAAGGGTTTGAGGACAACAAGCGAAAGTGGTGGGAGGAAGTTGTCGGCATTTTGAGACGAGTAGAGTGGCGTTATAACCGAATGGCAACGGCGACGCTAGCGAAGGAAATCCAGAAAGCTTAGCAGACACTAGTCTGAGTTTTGACGTGGGGGCCTTTGCAGTAGGTTCCCAATTTGGAATTCTGTTTCCTTTTTGAGCAAGGATCAAACATGTCTTGAGCGTTTCATCTCCTGCTCCGAACGCGCACTGCCTGCCTGCCTTCGTTACGTCTTTCTACACTACTTACGCCCTCATCTGCAATCTATGCAGCATACTTGGGACTCATCCGAGTCTGGAGATGTTGCCTTCCATGTACTCGCACCTGAGTTGACTGCTCCTCCGCTGCTTGACTCTCTGAATTCCCACCTTGATGCCGTCCTGCAATGTATGCAAAGTCATAACTTCACGCTTGGAGGATTCCTTGTTGAGCTCTTCCGGGCTGGATCCGACAGGACAAAGAAGAAGACCCAGCACCATACACAGATGGTGTCCAGCTTTCTTGATGGCTGCTCAAAACAATATGACGCTATCAGCCTTGTCAAGGAGTTGTACAACAGCAGGCACTCGACTACAAGAAACCATGAGAGTGAGGAGTTTTTGGCCCGCAATAAGCTGCAACAGTGGGCGGTTGAAGTGGTTGAGGACATGGTCAGCAGAGAGGCAGAGGAACTTGCATCAAAAGAGGGTGGACTACGGCTGGCTGGGGAAATGACATGGGAGTTTGCAGCGCAGTTCTTGCTTGCCCCCCTTGCAAGAGCCGCTTGGAAAATGTCTCCAACATGTATTTGTGTTCTGGCTGCCACAGCTATCTTGAAGGAAGGCCGAAAGAAGCCTCCGTCCTGGTTTGCTCAAGCGCAGGGTGCTCCCCAGCTGCCTAGTGCAACTACTACCAGAGCTACTCAGTCTGGTCAGGGTAAAAACAGGAGGGATCCCTGGGTTGTAAGTCATCAATTCAGTCACAAGCACATAGTCACTGACTGGTTGCACAATGCTCAGATTGTTATCATTGTATTCATGATGCTTCTGAATGCTCGAAACCTGCGCTTTACGGTACTTCAGAAGTTGATGGGTGTTTGGCTTTTTGCAAACTCAGCTGCTCGTGGTGTATACGACGTTCTCGGAAGAATAGGCCTCTCTGTGGCATACTCAACCAATCTTGAGCTACTGAGAGGTCTGTCGCAGACTGCACAGAGCTCTCTGAGAACAGAATCAACCAGGAGTGTATTGAGCATTGTGTACAATAACATCAATCGGAAGAGGGAGGTGTGGGATGCAGAATATGGCAAGCGGGCGGTTATTGATAGTGGAACTGTTGCAACTGCGATCATACTTGAAGATTGTGAACCAGAGAAAGCATTCAATATTGCAGCCCTAGAAAGCAAGAGCAAAGAGACTTCGAGAATAGCTCACTGTTGAAGTACTCCTTTCTCGTATCAACCAGGGCCACCTTAACCGTGTGCTTGCTGTTCACGTTGTCTCATTTCTTGTGATGGAGTTCCCGCACCTATCACACTTTCAGCCAATGCTCAATAACAAGCTCCGCACCGAACTAGCAACACATCGTATGCGAAAAGGTCGGCGTACCCAGGCATTCCCAATGGCTGCTTCAGAACACGATGAAGGGTCCACAGAGGGGAACCGCAAGGTTATTGATGACCTGCTGCTCAACCAGCTCGGCTTGAAGAAGGATGAAGTCAACCGCATGCTTACTATTGTGACAGGCAACCAATCCACCATAGAGAAAATTTGCACCCTCAAGCGTTTCCTTGACAGCTGTCCTCACGGCTATAACCAGTATGGCTGGGTTCTACCTTTAATTCAGCTGTGGCATATGGGTTGGTCAGACCTCGAGTGGATTCTTGACACCCATTGGGGTCCCAAATCTTGCTCAAAGGAGAGTGAGGTTTGCATCGAGGATGTATCTACATTCAGCTTTGTCAATGAGCTTCTTGGACAAAAGGTGAAGAACATGAAACACCCCGACTATTATCCAGCACAGGCTCTTGTCTTTGATACACTTCGTGCAGAAGTTCTTGAATGTTGGCAGTAAGCCCATGGGAGCAGATCTTAACTACTGGCAAGTAGGCTTACAGATTTTCTCACTTTTGTAGTGAACACTATCAGACGGATGTTCTCGGAGTGTATATGGTCACCAGACAGCCAAAACTTGATGAGCTTCTGCAGGATGCACAGCGTCTTGTCAATACCTACCTCACAACAGCATCTGCTGAGTGTGCTTCACAGGGAAGACTTGCAGAGACTCTGTTTTCTGCAGGCTCTCAGTGGACCAGCCCGTTCCAAGGAAGCTCAGCACCTGCTGCACCAAGGGGAGATCAAGTACTGGCAAACACAATTCTGCGTATGTGTGATAGCATGCTACATTATGAGTTCCAATCAGCCATTGCTGATGGGGACATTGGACGTGCTATGAATGTGATGGCAGTATGTGTTTTCTCACCGTATGCAAACAATGTATTGTGTGTACTCAGAAATTCTATTGCAGGTGTGGGTATTTACATTCTGCGGTTCAGGCAGAAGCAAATACACAAATGAGCTTCTGGAGGTGGCTTGCAACTTAGAATATGAATACTCCAATGAGTTGAAGACTGCCATCATGAATAACTGGTTGTGTAACTTGACTGGGGATGAAGGACACTGGTTTCCAATGGATCTCATGCAAGAACATAACATCAATCTCCTAAAATCAATGTCAGGCAGCCGCAGTTCACCATTTGCTGATCCATTCTTCAAAGAGGTTATTTCCCTGAACATTCGCAATTTCCTAGATATCAAAGAGTCTCTATGAACAGCTGTTGGAATTGGTGCAAAGAGTGGTAGCCACAAGCAAAAGAAAAAAGCAGTAGCTTTGAGGCATCTCCGAAACACCATGCACGAACACAAGCTCCACAAGTTTTGAGCAAGCCGGACCTTTGGATTCATGGCTCAAGACGACTTCGCAGCGTGCTGCTTGGCTCAAAGCGAGGAACGAGCGGATGAGGTAAGCAAGTGCTTACTAAGCGAGCGGCTAGATGCGTGATGAGGCGAAACGCCCTCGAATTATCTCTTTCGAGTTCGCATTCGCCACCATCACGCATCCACCCTCTCTTACTCGTTCCTCGGGAAAAATTTTGCAATCTCTTATACTTCAAGGTACCTTTCTCCCTCTTATGGTTGAAGTCATGCCGGTGGGTATTGGTGGAAATAATGTGGACGGCTTCGGAGATGGGATTTCGGCCGCGGAACTAGAAATGAGGATGGTGCGTAACGAGGATAGAGCAGTGAGGCGTGGGAGGGGAGACGAAGATGTTTCGGAAGATGAAGACCTCGGTGGCCACGTATCCCCTCACCCTCCCTCGAGGGATGCAAGCGCTCTGCCGCGTTTGACGCCTGCAGGAACTCTAGGAACTCCTCCTTGGATCTCATCCGAGAGGCTGTTCCTGGAACTACTGGGAGAAATGAGTCCAGGATCGATACAAAGGGCTGTCGTTTTGATGAAGAAGAAATTGGACTCAGATCAGGCGCATATAGCCAGGTCCTCCGCTTCCGAGTCCAACCCTGTTGGTGCTCCCGTCGAAGCTCGATCGCATGGACCCCCTTTGGCAGCTGCACCCTCCACTCCGTTAACCTCCCTTACCCGACCTCCGTTACCGGTATGCGACGTCGCCAACAACGAGGATCTTTTTAGCAGTGTGGCGAAACCTCCGGAATCGTTTATTGCTCTGATCAGACATAAGCATAATCTGCCGCTGTCCATGTGTACGAACAGGGTTATGCGCCAAATAAGGAGCGAAGGTCCAAAATTTACGAAGGTTCATAACGCAGAAGGGGTGAGTAGCTACATTATCGACGTCTCAAAATACGCTAGCGAGGACAATATGTCCAAGGACGATTGGTGGCAGGCGTGGAAGAACTTCGTAAACGTACTCGATAAGGCGTGTTCTACCAAGGTCCGGGACCTCTTCACGGCTCACTTCGATTCTCTGGGCGAGCGTGAGGAAATGGAAGTTTCTTTCGAAACCATCTTGGCTTTCGATCGAGAAGTTAGAGAGTCCTTCTTTGGTGGCTCCTGGTCGACATTCGGAGTGGGGAGTCAGAGTTATGAGCGACGCTTCTATAACGTGGATAGAGCAATCACCAGAAGGAAAGTGGAAGTCGAGGATAGAGGACGAGCCTACCATCCGTACAACAAGGGGGAGCGTTTGGGGCGGCTGAGCACCCGCGAGGACAAATACTTGGGACGCGATAGGGGTCCTACTGGAGATCGTCGCGAAACGTATGACCGGGGCGAGGGCCCAAGCAAAGGTAGCAAGCCCTTTCAGGGCGGCAGACAGCCTGGCGCCAGGCTGTTCTGCCTTCAATGCGGCCACGGCGGAACAAACGGCCACCACGCAAAAGACTGCAACGAGAAGACCCTCAGGAACGGCAAACCCATCTTCTGCGCGTTCGAGCGAGGCCGTCTCGTTAGTGTCAAAGACGGGTCCGATGTTTGCCTGTTCTGGAATCTCTCCGAGTCCGGTGGGCAGCCTTCAGGCTGCAGAGGATTCCGCTGCCCCGGTAGATCCTCTCACGTCTGCTCGCTCTGTGGTGCCACCGGTCATCACGCCGGTAGTAAGCGGTGCCTCTGAACAGGAGCGCATCATCACACCGTATCGTGCAGATTTCTTCACCTCAGAACTCGATAAGTTCGGTCTCTTGGGAAAATACCAGAATCTCCCCAATAAACTTCGTTGTGGTTTCCCAATTGGAAACTTTCGCCCTCGCTCTGTCTCTTTCACCCCCGCCAATTCTAAGACGGGCATTGCTCATATGGACTTCATTCAGGACTATGTCAATGAGCAGGTTTCCCTCGGACGCATGTCCGGCCCTTTCTCGCAGTCGCAACTCGAAAATATCTTCAATTCCGCATTTGTCTCTTCGCCGCTCTCAGTAGTCGAGAAAGCTGGTTCGAACAAGCTCAGACTGATCCAAAATTGCTCATTCAAAGATTCCAAGGGCATGTCGGTTAACGACAACATCGATTCAGATGAGTTTACGACCACCTGGGGGACCGCAGCAATCTTCGCACAGATGGTAAGTCTTACTCTTATTTAGAGCCATTTGGAAACATTGCAATTCGCGAACGGGCCCATATTTTCCTTTTCGAGTGTCGACGCTCCTTCTATTCGCTGCCTCATTTCGAATATGAGTTCTCGCAGCGGAAGAATCATTGTTGCCGCCTCAATTCGAGAGCGTGCTTTCTTATTTCGGTTATCAGGCGCTCTCCGCCTGCCTTCTTTTGGGTGGCTCAAGTCGAGTCATAACCCTTTATTCACTTGTCCTTTGGTTCACAGGTTGCCACAGCACCGCCTGGTTCCCAGGCGGCTTCCCTCGACATTGATTCCGCATTCCGGAATATCCCCATTCTACCGAGTCACAAGCCTTATATCGTCATACAATGCGAACCAGGAAAATTTTACATGGACCATGTTTGTCCTTTCGGAATTTCCTCTGGCCCAGGGGTACAAGGCGAGGTCATGGACGCGGTCGTGGATATTTTGCGTGCGCGTTTTCAAGCCCCGAACGCCAAGTGGGTTGACGATCTGGCGCAACTTCGTTTCCCAATCTCCGGATCGAGTGTGGACAACTGGGTTTACGCTTTCGACGTGGAGGATATTTTTAGGGTCACCCGGCCGTTAGGCGTACCTTGGAAACTCGGAAAATGCTGGGGTTTCGCGTTTTTGCAGGTCTACCTAGGTTTTCTTTGGGACCTCTCGAAGCGCACGGTTGCTTTGCCAGACGTCAAACGCCTCAAGTACTTGTGGAAGGTCGAGGATTTCTGCGGTTTGGCGTTGGAACGGCGTCGAGTGCCTCTAAGTCTCATTCTGTCACTCAACGGCACCCTCTCTCACATCAGTTTTGTCTTCCCTCAAGGCCGCTCCTTCCTTTCTAACCTCTGCAATTTCGTTGCATCTTTCCGCAACGATTTCGAATTACGGTACGTCCCGCACTCAGTCAAGACTGATATGGATTGGTGGAGAAACATTTTATCTTCGACGGGTATCGCACGTTCCCTCATTCCGCGAGGCGACCTGCGAGATGTGGGCATTTGGGTGGACGCATCCTCGAGCTGGGGCGTTGGAATTATTATCGACGGAAGATGGGCCGCTTGGAGGTTGACCAAAGGGTGGAAGGCGAACAGCCGTGACATTGGATGGGCAGAGATGATTGCGGTCGAGCTTGCAACGCTCTCCCTTGAGAGCTTAGGTTATTCCAACGCTGACATTTTAGTACGCAGCGATAACATCGGTGTGGTGGGCGCGGTCAACAGAGGCCGCAGCCGAAACTTCCAAGTAAATCTCTCTATTCGTCGAGTGGTTGTCATCCTGGCGGCCCTCAATTTGCATCTTGTTCTTCGCTACGTCAACACCAAAGAAAACTTGGCCGACCCCGTATCTCGCGGTATCTTGGGCTCGGCCTCGCTTCGTCTCCCGTCTCTCGCTCTACCGGAAGAGCTTATTCCCCTGCTTTCTCATGTCTAGCAAGCCTCCAAGTATTGCGTGCGCAGGTGCGGACACGTCGACTTCTCAGAGGAAGGACTCCCCTTCTCCGCGAACTCTGAGCCGTCGCAAACCTAGGAAGCCATTGTTGGCAAACTCTCTTAACCCATCTACCCTTTGCCCTCCTGTTCTTGCTGCAGATTGTCTCACTTTCTGGACTACCCCTCATGCTTTAAATTTCCGACAATCTCTTGTCGCTGATATCTCAGTTGACGCTTCTGACTCTTTGCTCAAGGTTATGCTCGCTTCGATTGAACCCAATACTTGGAAGAACTACGGTGCTGGCCTCCTACGTTTTAATCAATACTGTGACTGTCTGGGGATTGCCGAGTCGCGGCGTATGCCAGCGTCTGATGTTCTTCTCTCGTGCTTCGTTGCTAAATGGGGTGGCATTGTCTCTCGCTCTACCATCGATACTTGGATCGCGGGTCTGTCTTTCTGGCACTCCATTAACGGTGCACTGTGGCTTGGTGCCAAAATGTTGAAGATTACATGTGCGGGCGCGCTGAAGGTACAACCTTCCGCCAAGCCGAAGCGTCCTCCTGTCACGCTCGAACACATGAACGCACTGTTTTCTTACTTAGACCTTTCAAACTCTTTCAATGCCGCTGTCTTCGCGGTTGCATGTTTTGCCTTTTGGGGCACGAGGCGATTAGGAGAACTCGTGATCCCATCATCCCACGGTTTTGTCAAGGCGAAACACGTCGCTCGCTCCGCGCCCTTAAAGCTTAATTCCCTCCCGGATGGGAAATCGTATTACTCCCTCGCTATACCGTGGTCAAAAACTACCAAATACGCCGGCCTTGTGTTGACAGTCACAGAGAACGGCGAACCTACTTCCCCAATCCGTGCCCTTGCACATCATCTCAGATGCAACGACAAGTTCCTCCTGACGCTCCCTTCTTTTCTTTCGTCTCCCATTCAGAACGAGGCTGGGATCCAATGACACGCGAATGGTTCCTGGTGCGTTGCAACCAGGCGTGGGCGAAGGCCGGTTTAAGTGCGCTGACGGGTCACTGTTTCCGAATCGGAGGAGCCACTGAACTCCTTCTCCGAGGCACTCCCCCGGATATCGTCGCAGTCCAAGGAGGTTGGAGGTCACGCGCGTTTCTCGAGTACTGGCGGAAAATAGATTCAATTCTTCCTCTTTTTATTTCAAATTCTTTTGACAAGTCTCGCGTTCAGTTGGCTCAGGACTCAATAGACAAATTCCACAAATCGCGCTCTTTTGTACTGTCCACTTAGCAAATCGCCCCGCATAATTTGCATAATTTGCATTTCATAATATGTATTTGCAGTCTCTTTTCAAACAAACACCGCCTTCCCTGATGGGGGTATCAAAGAATTCATAGTTGGCACAAGCCTTTGGGGGTGAGTCGCCTCGCGTTGCGCACGACTGTTGTGGCTCACGCCTTTGGTGGTGAGTCGTGTTCGCAACATCTCGTTTTCCACCTCACGCTCAGTCGGACTCGGGCACACACGAGCTGGCGTTTTGTCCTCCTCCTTCGGGCATTGACCCTTCCTTGCAGCTTCCCGCCGCATTGTTATCGAGGAGGAGTTTGGACAATCACTCCCTTTTTGGGAGATTTCCCGCGCCACGAAGCTCAAAACAAGCGCTCCACAATGCGCACGAATCTTCCGGTATCCGGTGGTTTTCTAAGCCCGGAAAGACACCTACAGGCTGCCGGAAGCTTTCGAAAGTGTGCCAGTGGGGGGCCAGGCCCCCCCCCCGACTAAGGCTAATATTTATTCAATTCAGATTAAATTTATTTTCTGACTACTAGTCAGGTACTGCGGAAACGGGATGTATCCCCCACAACGTCCCTTAAAATTCCTTTAATTCCTTTGTGACCCTCAAGCTTAGCCGCTAAGCACTTAGGAAGCAGGACATGATCGCTTTGACTACACTTCTCGCATTGAGGACTTTGTACAACGGACTCTTGCAGACATGGGTAATTTGCATGGTGTTGAAGAAGTGAACAATGAGGATGCTCTCGAAGCAGACTTTGATGCTCCGGGACCCAGTATCCGGCAAGACGGTGAACTGGTATTGGGTACAGATTTAGAAGATGAAGACGATAATGTATTAGATGAGCAGTCAACAGAGTAGATAGAAGCTTAGTGGTAATGCAAGTTGTGCTACAGAGCCAAAAAAGGAACAAAGTAGATAGAAGTCAATCATTGTTATGATTGGCTTGCTTTGTTGGACGCTCTGTCTCCAAATCACTCTGTGAGCGTTTCCGACTTGGATTTTGTGGTGAGCTAGGAGCTAAGGAACTAACAGAGCCAGCATCTGCTCCCCCTAAATTGTTGTCACTGATTGTAGGAAGGAGGTTGGGTTGGTTTTATTTGTTAGCCTCCTCAGGCCCAGAACCATCCAATGAGTGAGGTGCAAGACGTAGGGTTACCTGCTTCACATTGCCAAGACCTACAGCACGTAGGTTGGCACAAACCTCCTGTATCTTCTCTCGCTGCTGCCGTGTTGACTCCCGTCTCTGCTTTAAGACCTCCTCGTGACGAGTTGTGAAAGTGACAGTCATCTCGTGTTGAAGCCGTGTGACCTCATCCCACAGATAGTCCCCATACCTGTCCCAATACCTCCAACCATCCAACCTTGCCCGCAGATCATCCTTGGTCTTTATGAGAAAGAATTGGTTGGTGACACGAGCAATGAGGCTACGTGGAAGGAAGCTTCAATAGCCAACAAGGAGGCTATCAGGGCCAAAATGCATCTCGGAGTAGCGGACATTGCATGCGGCAGTATGAAGTTCTTTCGTGAGGTACTCCACATCTTTTGTTGTCATCTTCATGTATGATGCAAGTGGTGGTATGGATGTAGTAGGCTGCGTGGTAGAAGAGCAACCAGTGATAGATAAAGGACGAGGGGCAGGCATAGGATGCAAGAAACAGGAACTACAATGTCCACAGTCTTGGTTGACAGCAGGGTTCTGGTAGATCATGTTGATTTGACGTACAATGCAGACACCTTGTACATGTGCAGCAATGATGAGCCAGAGAGAGAGGTTGTTGAGCCATGCGGTCAAATTGATGGTAGCACCAACTTTTCCCAAGACTTTCTTGCCCTCTACATCTCATATGGAGCCCCTTAATAGCCGGCTGTCCAGATTTGGTCTTTGCAGATATGCATTGACAGCCTCGATATCAGTCTTCTTAATGTAGATGTAGGCCGTCCCATGATGATCACGTCCACGTGATGTGCACCCAGCCTTCTGAATCATGGATGCTGCACTTGACAGTGTTGGAAAGCATATCACTCGGTCAAAATCCTGAACATCCATCCCAACACCTAGGACATCCGTCGCAACGTAGATCGCCGTTTGCCTGTCCTTGGAAGGTACATAAAGACCTTCGGAAACCTGAATTTTGCAGTGAGGACAGTTCAGGGAATGGACGTGCCAAACCACAATTGTCTGCTGCGGTTGCAAGCGCCGAGGAAGCAGCGAACGTAGGTATTTGACAATCTTGTGGCCTTGGAAGATAGTCTCGCAGTAGAGCAAAGTCTTGTCAATATCGGCAACAACCGCGGCGTCGGCTGGGACCAGCCAATCAAGGTCGCGGAAATATTCGGTCGTATGGGTGTATTTGATAGTACGCATCACGATGTTGACGTTTTGGCGTTCACAGTCCCGTCGTTCCAAGAAGAAGTTGCCATATTGAAAGCCCAACGCTTTTGTGATGACGTCTGTCTGTCGTTGGGGTTCAAGCGTGGCCATCAAGCCAAGACACGCCGTTCCAGGGGGAAGCCAGGGTATTGTCCGATGAATCTCCCCGTATGCCTTTCGAAAGTTGGCCCCCCATTCGTCCACCAGATGACATTCGTCAACAACAAACAAGGAAAGACACTTGCAGACATTTGCGTTCTCAATAAAGATCCTGAACGACTTGGTTTGTAGCATCTCCGGGGACATGAGGAGGATGCGGTATTGTCCTTCGCGTGCTTCCTTCCAGAGGTCGCGCCTCTCTGCTGTGGGTCAATGTATGTTCGCCAGTGTCGCGGACTCAAGAGCCTCGGAGTTGAGTGCTATAGCTGAGATGTTCAGCTTTGCAAGATTTCTGACCTGTGAAGTCGCACATTTCAGCAATGGAACAGACTGCCAGTCGAGAAACTCACCATATCATCTTCGAGAGCATTGGTCAGCGCAACCACAATTGTCATGGTGTCTGGTCTCATGAGCGAGTACGTGTAGAAAATGGCCAACTTGCCATCACCCGTCGCAGAGATGACCAGCCCATGCTTGCCCATCAAAAGCTCGGCCAATGGCTTGAGCTGGAGATTGATGTTTGGCTCCCATGGGAGCTTAGGACGCAGTTGCTCTTGTAGCTGCGCAATCCCCTCAGGTGTACGCCAGTCATACTGTCCCCGCGTCAACCAGTCGGACATTGTTGGTGGTGCAGGCATCAGGACAAGAATAGACGGAGGAAAAAAAATGTATTCGAGACTGTATGGTAATTGCCAACATATACAGATATGTGTAGCTGGTGGACGTGAGTTGAGGAAGGATAGCAAGAGTAACATGTCGTGCTGGAGAGCGAGAGCGACACGTCGTGCTGGGTGGCAGATCCAGATCTCAACGCGGTAAACAAGATCACAAGACACCGTAATAGCCGCTGAAACACCTACTGCAAAAGGGGGGTGAAACAGACGCAGACGTCAGACAGAGATCCTGAGGCACGAAGGTTGAACGCCCGTCTACTCTGCCTTGGGGAGACTAAGTGGACATGTCCGTTTATCAAGCTGATGAGTAGTCTCGGAACCAGCCGTCTGCGTTTCCTGTTTTGGAACCGCAGAGTTCCAAAAACACAATGAGGCGAGGAAAGCAGACGTCTGGTGAATTTCGCAGAGAGGGGTACTGCTCAATCGCACATGACAAAATCACGTCGCATGTCGAAGCTCGATGTCACAGTCTCGCTATTGAAATGTGATTTGTGGTTCGCGCGCATCTCGTAAACCTTGAAAGCAAGGTTGAGGTTGTCATGCCCGCTAAAAATGATGTAACGCACAATGTCTTCAAGCATCTGACGTCGGTTGTCCTCAGCGAGCTGCTCAATACCAGTGTAGACCCACTTCTGGCTCATGGTGAAGCCGAAGAGGTGAGTTGTGTCGTTCGCCTTCGCCGCAAGGCCACATGCTTTAAAGTAGATGCTAAGAACCTTCTGATAGAGACACCACTGAGACACTGAGTCACGCTTCAAACTAAGAACAACCTTGGTTGATGATAAAGTGTATGCGCAGGTAGCTAGGCGGGTAACTACCACGCGTATCGCGGGTAAAAGGGGGAGTCGGCACGGTGAAAGCGAAAGAGTTATAGTGCGGCTCAAAGAGAACGCGCGGAAGACGTCGCGACTTGTGATAAGACAGCGCGCGGAGAAACACAGATGGTAAACGCAGGCACAATATGAATCTCGAACACAAAACGCGGTCGCTGGTGAAGATGAAAAAGTTGCTGTAAAACGCGGGCGCAGTGAAAGTGAACGCAGTAAGCTCGATGCAGTGAAGGTGAAACGCAACGCAGTAACACAGTAAAATAACGCAGTGAAAAGCAAACGCAGTATAACAAAACCGAAAGGAACCGGAAGAGAAAGATAAACTTATGGAGCGCGAGTCGCAGCGTAAGGCTATGTGAGATCGCAGTCAATTTGACTCGACAGACTGCACGCGGGGGCGGTAGTGTAGAACAACACTCCCCGAGCGGCAATGCGTATTGCAGGCGAATGCGTGGCCAACGACAACGTTGGTAGAGCTGGTAAGATTGAACTGCACTAGTTCGCACTTGTGATCCTCGCCTTCAAAGTCTGGAGACAGCCAACAATCTGGGTGCGGCGCGCGCAGGCGATCGCAGTCAAGCGGGACAAAAGGTCCTGAACGTAGGGGAATTGGGTGATTGCTCTGAGTGTCGCAGTAAGAGCAGTTATCAAGCGAGTCCGCGACGGAGGCGGCAAACAACGCTGGCGAGGGTGATTTAGGAGTAGATCTCTCAGAGGAGACCATAGGCGCTGCTGAGGGCTCTGGCGGCGGCGTGGGCGCGGGGATGATGGGGTAATGGCGTAGAACCTCGCGCGGGCGCGGGCGGTAAGGGCAGCGACCGTCGGGTAGGTGGGGAACAGTGAGACAGTAACGGCAGACTCGAGGCGGGTTGTTGTTGGTAGACGCAGCGGACATAAACGTGAAAGAAGTCGCAGTGAGTCAACGCAAAAGAAGCTACAGCTATGGGCACAAAGAGACTCCCTCGACGCGAGCGCAAAGCGTAAAGTGAACTCTGGAAACTGGGGTGGGGATTGATTTCTATGCAGTACAAGCAACAGCTTTTTATATACCCTAAAGACCCTCTCCTAAACCTTTCCTTCTATGTCCTAAACCCAAACGCGAGAGCGAGGAAACAGGGTGGCAGAATACTTCCGTCTGCGGAGGCAAAATGTCCAGCAAGTCGACACCCGGCGGGACACAGCGTTGGTCGACGCAAAGTAGCGGCGCACGCCCTTGCGCTGAAAAGGCACCAACCATCGCGAGCAGGTGATGAGGCGCCGTCCAGGAGTTACACAGCATGGCGTGATAGGAGTCTTCCTGAAACAGGGTTTGCGCGTCAAGTTTCTTCTACCGTTGGTCCGACCTGCGTCCGAAACACTTGGTGGCTGGCCGGCCCATGCTCCGATGCACAAGGGACGTGTCTGTGAGTCAGAGTTTGGTGTGATTCCTCGGCTTCGGATGTTTCCGGTGCGTTGCTGCTCCTTGTCAAGTCCTTGGATCCTCGGCAAATTCCTCGTGCCTGTGACGCTGGGAAAGTGGAGGGACTTGCCGCTCAGGATGACGCGGGCCGTGCAAATGGCGGGCTGCTGCCGGGTCTCTGCGCCTAGCCGATTTCCGGGCGTATCACCGCTTCTGCAAACGGCTGTACTGCAACATTGCTCTAATAATGAAGATGCGCTAACAAACATGTTAGCTTAATGACTCAATCCCAAGAACAAACACGCACCGGCTCATGGTCCTTGTACGTGTTCCGTTTGAGCTGAATCGGCGTACACGTGAGCGCATGCATCAGCTCCCAATAGGTTGGCATCAGGGCCTTCATCTTCACAATGTCATCCTTGAGGCTAGTCCCGAGGAGGTTTTCCTCAGAAATGTGCTCGGGCGGCGACTCGAGATGGGGAGAGAAAATTTGCATCTCACGATTGAGGCGAGCCGTAACGTTGTCCAAGGACCACCTGTCCATGGTATCTCTAGCTCTGCGGGTGCTGATACCTTGTTCGTGTAAGCGCGGCGGTTTGTGCCAGTGCTTCAGGATGCCTGGCAGTTGCTCACAGTGCATCAGAGTGGTGCGAGCACATCTAAATCATTATCAGTACACCTCACATCTCGACACATCTTTCAAGGATTCTACTCACCTAATGACAGACTGCTCGCGTGTCATATGCCCAGGTATGTCAAGATTCCAGCTGAGGTAATGGAGAAAGGTGGCAGTGTCCATCTGGAGACTTGCTATGTAGTCAATAATGTCTATGACACAGAGACAGGGCTCGACGTGACAAACAGGGACACGATGTGGATATCGACAAGGAGGTGGTGGCAGGCGTGTAGCACAGTGCTCTCACCAGCTATCAGACTTTATACAAGTATCTAGCCCAGTAAAGACCAAGTTAGTATTGTTACTACCAGCTATGTAGTACAAGAGGGGGGTTGCTTACCTAGCCCAGTAAAGACCAAGAGGTCGAGATGGGGGGCTAGCAGCGTACATGCAGCATCTTATATAGACTTCATGGACCTGCGCACAGACCATGTTGAGGGCAGGCTTTGCAAGAAGCCATGTGAACGAAGAACAAAAGAACTACCTAAAGGAGAACAATAGCTATTGTCTAGACCTTGCCAAGAACTCTACCCGTGAGAGAATCTATCTAAAAGGAGACCAACTATTGTATTCCATTCCCACACCTGTGAGAACATCCTTCCATAAAGAGAACAATAAGGAAAGAACAATAAGGAGCCCATGTGGACAGTATCTATGACGTCAAACCCTAGCTAGGGCTGAGCCATGTGCTTGTAGCCATGTGGTCTTACTTAAGCTAAGTCACATGCCAGTGTGACGTAGTAGCAAGTAATGTGACCGTGTGGAGCGTCTAAGCCACGTGATACGGGCGCTTAATAGACGTGCAAAGGAGTTTATGCAAAGAGAATTGAAACTAGGTTGTAGCCCGGAGTTTTACAGATAAAAACAAGAGGTAAATTGCGAAAATTAAGGGCTAGTCAGGCCATCCATGACAGTCTACCATCTTTGTCGCAATCGTTGTGTTGTCTAAGGTACTAAGATGCTTCGAGAATGCTCTTGTACGCGCAAGAGGGCCGCGAGGATTGTTGAGAGAAGCTTCGATGCGTGCTGCCTCTTTGTCTGAAGTGGGGTCCAACTCTTGTGGGTGTCGTTCATTGTCATCGTCGTCGAGAACGTCAAGCGATGGCAGAGGCATTGAGAGCTTGTGCGAGGAGGTCGCACGAGGAAACAAGTCGTGAGTTAGAACCGAACGCTTGATGGATTGATGGTGATCACAGTATCTAATCTACATGCTGATAAAACGGCGCCTAGATCTAACAGGCTTCCAAGTGCGTGGAAAAGTGTCACGTGCGATTGAGCGGTACCCCTCTCATATGAAATGCACCAGACGTTTACCACCTCATCGAGGTTCCCCCAACAAGAGCGACCGGAGAGACGAAACCGCGATGACCGTCGTGATGACCGTCGTGATGACCGCCGCGACAGAGACATATATCGCGACCGAGCACAAAGACGAGGGAGGGACACCCGTTACGAAACCCTCTCGCGTGGCGATCGACGCAGTAGGATGGAAGCCTTCGCGTCTTCAGACGATCCCTACGAATACCGCGGATACTACGACTAAAGCATCCCCGCCTCGCCTCTACATTCCGTCCGCAGCATCACCCCATATTTACTTTACTGCAACTTCACCAATCACTCCTCGCAAATTCACCTCAACCAGCACACCGGCAATATAGACCCCCACGAAGTGACTGTACTCGCATGATCGTTATCAAAGATTGAAACTACCACATCGACGCACCAAATACCGCAGACGACACTACCGACGAATACCAATAACGACTCGCACACCACCTCGCGTACCCACCCTCAAAGTCCCATTTCGACACGCACCCGACCGCTTGCACTCATCATCGCCAAACCTGAATCGAACTACGTATCCTTCTCACCGCACACCGCCAGATATCTCCCAGTCTCGCTCATCATACCCCAGGAGTACGCCTCTATCCAAGTACAAACCCACTGCACACGGTAAAGACAGACCGGCTCCCATAGTATAAACATACAAGCCCTGCATCGTTCCAACTACAGTCATCGCTACACACACTCTCCTTTAGCACCACTTGCACAACTTTGTAGTAAATCACAACGAATACATACCGAACTTATATCGTGTTTAAATACCGTCACCATACGCGACTAAACTGAGACCTGAGTCATCCGCAAAGCACGACACTTTACGGACAGGTACCTCGTATTGACGAAACGGCGGCCGCTCATATCCTCGAGATAACTACGCAGTCGACCAACAGCTTATTCGCCCACATTTACTGCTCGAACAGGAAAGCTTAGAAGCTAGGAAGGACACACCTTAATGCTGTCAAAGCGGCGACCTATTCAGGTCTAGGACTGGCCGCGGGCTGCAATCCAGCCAAAGTCTCACACAACACCTCGGGTAGTCGGACTCGAGGCTACGTAAGTGCATGACATTGTCCCCCCTCAAGAGGATGGGTAACTTCCTCTACCTCGTCGCTATTCTCCGTATGCGACGCTGTACAACCGGAGCCTGAACATATAAATAACCCTACCTACACGGAAACTACACACGGTATTGGTGAGAGCTACTCCAACTCCGGAGTTCGGGTGGGACACACCACCGCCCCCTCGACCAATGATGGCGTTGGAGTAACCGAAGGTGGACCCACCCCCCAGCCTACCCAAGGCGAGGCAAACAACCAAGATCAACCTCACGCAACAAGGAATGCACCGACAATATCGGGCCCCCGCAACATCACACTCACGTCCCAGACCAGCACCACCCAACCCATAGCAAATAGACCTGTCCGACGTGGACGTAAACGGAAAACCCGCACATATAAAGGGAAAAAGACGTACGCAAACGTTAACATCGCATCGCTTAACATGAGAGGGCACGGGGCTACCGCACTGGGCGACCCTAAAAACAAGTGGACCCATGTAATCAATCTAATGAAAACCAACGCATAGGAATATTGGCACTACAGGAGACGCACCTCTCAGACCAATACATTGACAACCTCCATCAAGTATACGATAAACGGCTGAAAATTATCAACTCTGCCAACCCCCAACGCCAAAATGCACATGGCGTTACTTTAGTTTTCAACAAAGCCATCATGGCAACTGAGAATATTACGCACCGCGAAATCATACCAGGTCGCGCAATCATGGCAACCATACCGTGGCACAAGACCGGGATACTAACCATACTCGCAATATACGCTCCTAACAATCATCAAGACAACACAAATTTCTGGTCAACCATCCAAACTAACATCGAAGAACAAGGACTCACCAAACCCGACATTGTCCTCGGCGACTTCAACGTAGTCGAAGAACCTCTCGACCGCTCCACAGGAAATGACGATCACCTACCAGCCGTCGAAACACTACGCGACATGATGTTCTCCTTCGAAACGGTCGACGGCTGGCGACTAGCCAACCCCACAACACGCGCTTTCACCTACGGCATGACACATGCGGGGAGTAAATCACGACTGGACCGCATCTACCTCACCCAACCCCTCAACCAAAGTTCCACAGAATGGAAGATTACCCACACTGGCGGGGTCGAAACAGACCATTTACTTGTATCCGCACGTGTCGCTAACCCGGATGCGCCTTACGTTGGCACCGGCAGATGGGTGACACCGCTCACATTACTACAAGACAAAGAAATCCTTGAGTACATACACACACATGGAAAGAAATTAGAGGATACACTCAAAGCATGCCAAATAATATGCACCGAAGAACAAAACCCTCAACGACTGTTTGCCGATTTTAAGCGCAACCTCATGGCGATGCTGCGCCAGCGCGCCCGAGTAGCCATACCGAAAGTCGAAGCGAAAATTTGTGCACTACAGACACAGTTAGAAACACTACTCCAAAACAATGATGACCTCACCGTCGACGACCATGCCATCTCTGTAGCTCTCCTACAAAAAAAATCAACGATTTGGCAAAGATGAGAGCAGACCGAAATAAAATAGCAACGACGGCACGATATCGAATAGAAGGCGAAACAATAAGCAAATATTGGTCCAAGGTCAACGCTGCATGCAAACCGCGAGACATTGTTTACGCTCTCGAACGAGCTCCATCCCACCCGCCCCTGGCCACCCAAACCGAAACGCGGTCGGACCGCATGGCCGAACTTGCAAGAGATTATCACAACGACCTACAATACGATGACCTCAAGTCAATACCCGCGGACGTAAGACAAAGAGCAACTGACACCATCTTCAACGTAACGCAACCAACCTTCTCATCCGACGCAAAAGCAGACCTTGCACGACTGATCACTGTCGCAGAAGTTCGAACAGCCCTAAGGACGTCGGAAAACGGGAAAGCGACTGGCCTCGATGGCCTCCCATATGAGCTCTGGAAAACAATGGATCAACGACATCTACGAACAGCACAATCAGATAACCCCGCTTTTGACATAGTTAGCACACTTACCGCAGTATACAACGATATACAAACCTTTGGAGTGGACAAATCATACGAATTTGCGGCGGGGTGGATGTGCCCAATCCTAAAACCAAACAAATTAAACAAAAAAGATATTGCGAACTACCGACCTATCACCCTCATGAACACCGACTATAAAGTCTTCACCAAAGCCGCCGCGGCCATCCTGGCAAAGCACGCGCAGGAAGTCATCCACCCTGATCAGGCAGGTTTCATCCGAGGACGCAGTATCTCTGACCAAATCAGACTCACCTCCCTAATGGTTGACTACACCGAAGCAGAGGCACAAAATGGTGTGATTATAGGACTCGACCAGGAAAAAGCATACGACAAACTTACCCACGACTACATCTGGCGCTCACTATATGAGACGGGAGCCCCTGCCGCCTTCATAAACACAGTTAAGGCACTGTATAGCGCCGCTTTTACATACGTAGTCATAAATGGAGAAATTAGCTCACCTTTCAAAGTCATACGAGGAGTCCGTCAAGGCGACCCACTGTCATGCCTACTCTTCAACATAGCCATCGAACCGCTTGCACGAATGATGCGAGCTTCAAACATCGAGGGTTTCAATATCCCGGGCGCCCCAAGCAAGAAAGTAGCGTCACTTTTCGCCGACGACACCACCGCTTTCCTATCCGAACACGACCGTTTTGAAGACCTTGAAAACATCCTGGACACATGGTGCCTAGCATCAGGAGCCAAATTTAACAAAGGCAAAACTGCAGTCATACCGGTTGGCTCACCTGAATACCGACAGCAGGTTATAACCACACGCACCCTATCCCAACATGGACCCGCTTTACCAACTGACCTGAAAATCACCCCAGTCGGCACGGCGGTACGAATGCTGGGAGCCTGGATAGGTAACAAGATCAACGAAACCGAACCCTGGCTGCCAGTTCTAACCAAAATAAATACCGCCCTCCGACGATGGGGCACCTGCAAGCCGTCACTGCGAGGAAAACGACTTATAGTCCAAATGTTGGTTGCCGGAATGACACAATACCTGACGAAAGTCCAAGGTATGCCAAAGCCTATTGAGCAGCAACTGAAGAAGATAATCCACAATTTCATCTGGGATAACGCAAAAACTGCACCTGTAAATGCTGAAACACTCCAACAACAACCTGGAAATGGCGGAATCAAACTACTGGACCTGACGTCCCGAAACGAAGCCATAGAACTCACCTGGCTAGCCACATACCTCAACCGAACTAACACACGTCCCACATGGACATACATTGCGGATGCGCTCATCGCACGAAATGTTGTCCTAACAGATCATAATATCCAAATGAGTGCTCGAAAAGACATGTTTACACAGACATGGAAAGCCAGTACGCACCACAAATCGAAACTACCAGAATGCTTGAAGCGAATGCTACAAGTGGCCTCCAAATACAACGCTAACTTCTCCGCAATCAAACTCCCCGAAAGACTAAAGGAATCCTTACCCCTATGGTACCACATCGGAGCAAAACTACCGCTGAGACGTCTCATGAGCTCCATCGCCGGCAAATGCCTCCTGACAAACCACGACATCAACACCGTAGGAGACGCAATGTCTATCTCACAGCGTTTCACCGACGAAGGACAGAACCACCTGTCGAGAGCGTCATGCACCTGCAATGCATGCCAATACGCCCGCCGTCACACACCATGCAAAAACCCATCAAAATGCTTTGACACCGCGAAAGCGCTCCTAGACAACCTAAACGTTAAATGGCACCCAACAGCTACACCCGCAACGGACGACCTAACACTCACCCGCCATCGAAAGGAGAAAAACAGACGAGCCCAACAAGAAGGCCTCACCTTAACCTTTAACCCCACCGTCACAACGGGCCCAGAGGTCACAGATGGTTTCCGAATCTTCACGGACCCTTCCATACAATCAAGCGAACCCGCGCATCGACGAGCCCCTGGGACCGCAGTGGCGCGCGAAGCGGTCACCATCTACACCGATGGCTCATGCATCAATAATGGTGACTTTAATGCTCGAGCTGGTGCTGGAGTGTGGTACGGACTGAACGACGCAAGAAACCTCTCCATTCGAGTGCCCGGCCCAATACAAACCAACCAAGCGGGAGAAATCCTCGCGGTCCAACAAGCCGCGGCACGAACACCACCCTTTGCACCGTTACACATCGTCAGCGACTCAAAATATGTAATTGAGGGACTCACCATCCACCTACAAAAATGGCGAGACAAAGGTTGGATTGCAGTCGATAACGCAGACCTCTTCCGTAGTGCCGCGTATCACCTACAAAAGCGGTCAGCAGTAACCACCTTCGAATGGGTCAAAGGTCATTCAGAAAATGAAGGCAACGAAGGGGCAGACGCACTTGCGGGGCATGGCGCACAAAAAACCGATGAGGACCCCATAGACCTCTCTATCCCGGCCAACTGGAACATCACTGGTACCAAACTTGCTGTACTGTCGCAAGCGTTAGCGTATGCAGGAATCCGCCAAGGGAAAACTCACCAGACCCGACCGACCACAGAAGTCAACCTCGACCATGTCTTCCACTGCGTACATGACCACCTCAGTGGACGCCAACCCACCCGCGCCGCTATATGGAAAGCACTAAGACATAGAGACATCACCAAGAAAATTTCAGACTTCCTATGGAAGTCTATGCACGGCGCCCTGAAAGTCGGGAAATACTGGAACCACATACCGCACTTTGAGGAACGAGCCAAATGCACCATCTGTCATGATGAGGAATCCATCGAACACATACTGACCGAATGCAACGCCCCTGAATGCAAACGAATTTGGCAGCTATGTCAGCGGGTATGGTTGAAGAAAGTACCAAATTTACCTTGGCCTGGCACCCGACTCGGAAACATATTAGGAGCTGCCCTCATAGACCTTCGGACACCTGACAAAAAACGCCTACACGGCGCATCACGTCTTTACCGCATTATGATAACAGAGTCGGCTCACCTGATCTGGAGAATGAGATGCGAGCGACGCATAGACCGACAACACTTACAACACCCCGAGCACTCTATACCGGAAATTGATAGACGCTGGCTCGCTGCGATGAATTCCCGCATCCTCCTTGACCGAGAAATGACACGTAAGAAATATGGTAAAAAAGCCTTAAACAAAACACTAGTCCTACGCACCTGGAGTGGCACACTGCGAAACGAGCACAACCTCCCAACAGACTGGATTAATACTGGGTTTTTAGTGGGTATGGGCCCCCCGTTACAACACACCTGATATAAGGTGAAGCGGGGTGTGTCGAGTCCCACACTCTGTGCGTAAAAGCATTTTCTCCCTTTGGAAGAATGAGGTGAAAATCCTCTTGCTCAATAGTGGGCGGAATGTGGAGTCGACTTTGTTGATTGCCTGCCGCCAGCGCCCCGGCGCAACACTCTTCCAAAAAAAAAAAAAAAAAAAAAAAGTTCAATTTCGTCACGGTTGGCCGACGCACGACCACTGCTAGTACTGCTACATACCAGCCAGAAATAATCACCTTACCACAACTCATACGCCGTACTAGGAGGCAAGTCATGCACTGTTGAACTCACTCATTGTCCGACTCATGGGTTGCTCAGCTGCTGTTCACTCATAGCGTAGAGCCAATCGATCGACTGTGCACGCTCGCTCGAGGCACTTTAAGTCCTGGGCCGGGGATACGTCAAGCATCGACTAGCCTGCTGAGCAACTACCGTTCAATTCCACGTCTAACATGTCCATTGAGCCGACCTCCACTGTCACTGTCGATGTCCTTGCAGGACATCTCGGACATCTCACAGAGGCTCAGCAAGACGCATTCGCTATTTTCCACGAGAACCTCTCAAAGGCCAAGCTATACACTCCGGAAAGCGAAGGTTCGAGGCCCTCGCATGACGAACCCACGTTATTGTACGTTCTAAACCCGGTCGAAAATCCCTCACGATAGTTTGACAATTTAAATACCCGTAGGCGTTTCCTCCGTGCAAGACGGTTTGATCCGGCCAAGGCACAGAAACAATTCGCAGATGCCGAGGCATGGCGCGCAAAGCACAACGTAGAGGAACTTTATGCTACATTTCCTGCCGACGAGCTTGAATCATCCAGGAGGTTCTACCCCCGCTGGACCGGCCGTAGAGACAAGGTCAAACTTCCTGTCCTCCCCGTCCCACTCCTAAATTCACTAAACTATATTCCTCTTCAGAACGGGCTCCCTGTGTATGTTTTCAGGCTGGCATCGCTTGATTCGACTTTACAAAAGGAGCTCAACAAAGTGCCTGCAGAAAGACGTTACGAGCGAATGTCAGTTCTACGCCTCAGCGCACTCTCAAGACGCACAAACTAACCGCTTCTCTCACACCAGCGTCGCCCTTTACGAGGCCATGTCTCGATTTGTGCTTCCCTTCTGCAGCCACCTCCCTCACTCGACCTCACCCACCCCAATCTCTTCTGTCACCACCATCATAGATCTCGAAAACGTCTCCATCGGGTCCCTATGGAACTGGCGCAAACACTTGCAAGAGGCTTCTTCCTTGGCGACAGCCAACTATCCGGAAACGCTCAGCACAATCGCGGTAGTCAACTCACCTTCGTTCTTCCCTACGGTCTGGGGATGGATCAAAGTACGTGTGTCGTGGTAATGACGCTGTCACCGAGACTGACAGACAGGATATCGACAGCCCTGGTTTGACGAGGGTACAAGGAACAAGGTCCACGTGCTAGGGAAGGATCCAGGATCTGTGTTGCGCACGCTTGTAGATGCACAGGACCTCCCCAAGCCTTACGGTGGAGAGCTGGACTGGACGTTTCAGGATGAGCCTTCACTCGACGACGCAGCCAAGGCCGTGGTCGGTGAGATGCCGAAGGGACCTGTTGTGTTCATCGACGGTCAGGCGCAGAAGCCACTTGTGCCAATCAAGAACCAGACCAGCACATCGTCGTGATTGACTCTGCATTACATGAGGACACCCCAGTGATTACAGTATATGTTACAGTAGCAATCGTGCAGTGTATTGTATGAGTATATGATTGCAACAGCGTCTTTTTGACAGCGACGATAATGGGCGAGAACGACAGCGGAGGGGATGATAATGATAAGTGTAAGCACCAGCAAAGTCCGAGAGCAGTGATATAAATGATTGAGCAAAGTCATGCGTCTACAAAGTCGTCTTCGGGTTCGGCATTGACACCATCTTCGCTCCAAATATCTAGAAACTATGCGGGGGTCAATACGTGTACAGTCTACCACGGAACGCAGGCATGAGCGAACCTTTTGACGTTGAGACATCAAGTCCTCAGTGGTCATAATCGGCGTCGATGCTGCAGGCAAGGACTCCCAGGTCAAAGGTCGTTCGTGTCGTCTGGCTGCAGGACGATCTCCAATCGCGCTCTTCTTACCAAGTACCCATTTGGAGGATTTCCTATGTAAAGAGCTTCGGTTAAACCACGTGTGCAAACAAACGACTCCACTCACTCTTCCGAAATTCCGTACAGCGCTTTCAGATACGTCTTGAGCAACATGATGATGCACACAATGACAGAGCTTCTCATCATTGGCAGTTGACGTTGGAGCTCTGTCCACCATAGTATGAGTTTGAGGTACTATATTGAATGACAGATTCATACCTTCTTCACACAAAACTTGAGGACCGGCCTCAGGGAGTGGATCTGGTCCCTGGGTAGTGGCGCTATCGTGTAACTGCTTCAGCAGGTGGAGGGGGGAAAGAGCTTCGACTAGCTGCATGCCAGTCGTAGAGAGCACAGATGTGAGGTACTTCAGCACAGTAAGAACTTCTTCCTGCGTTCGGTAGTCGAATGAGGCAAAATTTTCCGCCATGTAACGAGAAAAGTCAACATCATCCTGCGGACGATAATGAGCCTGTGGATGATACAAACAGAACAATGTACACTACCTGTGTAGTCTTCGGGGTCTCTACGTCAAACACTTTGACAAGAGCTTTGAGAAAATCCTGCCTCATCGGACGCTTCTCTCGTACTAATGTGTACCAGCGGTGTAAGAGGGCGGTAGGAGCAGGTGTCATACGATATCCTGAGATAATTATTGGTAAGCCATCTGTTGTGGATTACATACACGACACAAACCTTGCACAGCATTATCGGCACACTTTTTCTGATAATCGAACGACGAACGTGCGCTCGCAACGTAACGTGTGTTCAACAAAGACGTATGCTTGCTGTGAAGAATGCTATGCAGATGACAGGCATGTGCGCTGAGGCTTGGGTTGGAGCTAGTCTCAAGGGCCACAATAACGGGAAAGCACTAGTATGTGATAAGCAATGCGGGGAGGTACTCGAATAGTAAGCACCCACTTGTAAAGGGTGAGCCAAACCTTGCTTTATGGTAAAAGCGAGGATATCGACCGCAGGTGCCTGCATTTGACTGTTTTGAGACAGCGCAGCAGCCAAGATAGGCTGTAGGTATCGCTGCACGATAGCTGAGCTCACTCTAGAGTCAGAAAATCAGCACCTTTAACAAGAGCATTACACGCAAAATCGCTAACCCAGATTCAGCGAACCCATCCGTATTGCCGACCAGCTCATCCATGTTGACGATATCTTGTTTCTTCTTACCCTTGGAGCCTAAGTTGTAGTATTAGGGTCATGCGAGTCCAATCAACAGCAATATATCTTACCAATATCCTTCTCTTTCGCAGCATGTTTGTCAGCTTCGGCGAGAAGGAAGTCTTGCATAATCTTCAGCAACCGACCACGGGCATCCTCATCATCCGAAGTAAATATGGCGTCCATTATTTGTGAAGATGGCTCGGCAGTCAGTAGGGATGGCTGAGCACGGAACAGAAACCCTGCGGCAAAGTGTGAGATCGCAATTGCAGGCGTATTCCTGAATTCGCACCTAAGCATTGCAATAAGCGACTCCTTATTGATACGTCGCTGAATTTGTTGTACAGCTTCAAGAACAAGGTGTACATGTGCTCCGTAATTGGTCCCTACCAGCATGTAAGGACACATCTGAGATACATTAGGAAGTACACACCTGAGAGACAGCATCGAGATCGCTTCGCAAGTCTGAGCGTGCCGTATTTGGCTGTCAATGATTATCTCATGGTAGCTAGATTGCTACGTACCAGCGTGGGATCTCAGGTCGTCGAAATTACAGTATTCGCATAGCAATGCCACTATCAGCACCAGGATGGGCAAAGCGCGCATATCCTGCTGTGAAACCTGCGCGGCAGAAGATTTTGCAGCTGTCACTTGTAAACGAGCTACGACGATATCAGCCAAAAGATGTTGCGCTGATGTGCTTCGTACCACTTACCACTGCAGGACTTGAGCAAGGCCACCAGCCGCCTGTATTCGTGAGTTACATGCTGAACCACAGAGCACAAACAGGCGACAGTCTCTTGCAAGCCCTGTGGGAACGGTAAGATATAGCCTTGCATCTGAAGTCCACACGCACAGCTATACCAGCCGTAGACGACGGTTTGATGATCATCGGTTGTAGGGCAAACTGCAGATCTTGACCAAACTTTGATGCTGTCTTCGGTAGATGTGGGATCGCAGCTCGATATATGCGAAGCAGGTAGTCAGACGTTGCTTGATCCTCGGGCTGAGGGCAGTGTCAGTGGCATCCATAGGACTATGCATCACACGCACTGTAGAAGAATTCTTCAAATATGGCAGAAGAGTAGACGCGTGACTTGCTGTCAATACTGCTGGGTAAGCAGCTGCGAATAGACATATCGTCCGAACACAGCTGACGACAGTCTACAGGATAGGATAAGTTACCGTCGGAAGCAGGTTTGACTTTGCTTACAAAACCCGGCAAATCCGATGCATCCACTAGACCGTCAATCAACACTTCACATATCTCAGTATATCGGCGATGGAGGTTTGCAGCTCCCGTCCCATCCTTTTGAGATATGAGCTTGTGTAGAAGGTCCTCTAATGGCGAGTTCCGATCTTTGAAGCAGGCAGATGTACCCATGATGATAGACACCTTCGAGAGCAAGTGGGATTTATCGCCGTCAACAGGGGTAGATCCTTTGGCTGTTGGAAAAGAGGAACCTGGACTATCGGTGAACCACAGTTCTTCTAAAGTTTTGAGGGCTAAGTCCTTGACCGTATCGTCCTCGTCGCCCATGCGTTGAACTATACGATTGCAAATATCTATTCGCCGTATGCGATCGTTTGTGGCGCCGTACAAGGACTTGAAAAGTTTAAGAACCCGCTTTCGTACTCCAAGTCCAGTATCCTACAAGTAGCGTCAGTCGTCTAGAACTAAGCACCGAGTTTAGACCAACCTGTATCCGATCCGCAACTTGTTTGTAATACTTGTCGGCCAATTGAGGAGATTCGATGATATACTTTCCAATCAGTTCAACCGCAGCATCACGTACGGCGGAAGAGCTGTCTAGCAAGTGGGTATCAATAGAATGGCGAACGTTTTTCTACAAGGAATCATCAAGTCCAGTGAACGAATAAACGCGGGTAAAAGAACAAAAACGTACAGCAGTCAGAATATCAGGATCGCAGGTAATGATCTGGCCGAGAGCCTTGAGGGCTTTTGTCCGCATGAATACTGGTTGAGCGTCGAGACTCTGTATAACCGTGTTCAAGATAGGATTGAAGTACGTCCTGAGGCCCTGAGTCATTCCTAGCTCTTCTGCAAGGTGATCGATGCGTTGTATCTCCTCCTGAGAGGTTCTACGAACGGCAGCAGGTAAATACGACTCAGAATCGACGACAAACCATCGTGACATACCCGGAATCGAAGACATCTACACTCTGATCTTCCCAGATAGAGTACAGCATGTCTTTCATTCGTTGTCCATAAGGTACGAGATCGGTTTGAGTAATAGCATTGGTGTCTTCATCAGTGAGATCCTCAAGTAAACGTGCACACTGCTTCAACGACATGGCTAGTTCCTGGCCGAGCATGACCACCGTCAACTCGCGTGCGCTCTGACAGATGGTCAGTATCGTTGCAGTAAAATACCAAGGTTATGTTACCTCGTAAGCCTGGTCTTCGGAAGAGCGTCGGCAAAGGTACAGAGATATATCGCGATGGGCATCCATGAGCGCTTTCAGACCTTTACTATCCCGCTGCGCAAAGTTCTGCCCGTCGCAGGGGATTAGTGCCGTTGACGCCTCGACGTGAGCACATCCTTACCTCGTCTATGGATTTCAGGGGGGTTGAACGTGATGCAGACGTCGGACTAGGTCGCAACCGTCCAGCGATGATGCCTAGGTGGTCCAGAGCCACAGTCTTAGCAGCGTTATTCTCGCTCTGAGCGGAAGTCTTGATGTCGTCCAGAGAAGACACCTACAGCATGGTAGGTGAGTACGGATGCAACGCTCATGTTTTCTGCGCTCTCACCATGAATCTCACAGCCACACCGAGGATAACCGCAGCAGCTGGCCACTCCGGCCAGAACAATACTGTCAAGAGATCGGCGATCAGATTGTCGAATATTGTGCGGTATTCTGCTTCGTTGGCGTTCTTGGTAGACTTGGTCTTTCCAGAACTGTCTAGTCATCAGCAACGTTTTTGTTGCATACGTACGAGACACAGCTCACCGGTGAGTAAGAAAAGCAATGATGGTCTTAGCAGCTTTTGATGCGGAGTCCAGACCCGAAGCGTAGAGACGCAACTCCTGCCAGAGTAGGATGAGCAGTCAGCCGACAGCTGAGCTATAGAAGTTCAAACCTCCATATCTTTCTCGTCGAGGAACGTGTCTTTCTCCCCAGCTTTGACATGACCGCGACCGCCCATCACAAGATCTTGCTGTCGGGCTCTTCGAAGCGTGTCGACCTCTATGCGCACATCATGTGCGGATGTTTGCACTAGCTGCATCAGCAAAGCAGATACTGTGCGTATAGAACGCCCATCTCGAAGCCTGAGAGGTAGGAGTACTTAGATAATGCAACGCTCTCGAATAATTGCACGACGCCATACCGGAACTGTCCAGCCTTCTGCTTAGTGTCAGAGAGCTTGATAAGTGAGGACAGGATTTCCTCGATGATCCAGCCACGTTGATCCTCATAATTGGCGAATATCTTTGGGTGCTTTAGATCATTCTGTGTAGACGCAGTCCGATGGATTCACTTACACTGCGTATCAAGGCCAAAGCATCAAGTCGAAGGCCTCGCATAGCACTGGTTCCAAGAGTGTTCAGAACTACACTGCTTTTCTTTTCTTTACCCTTGCTGTCGACGCCGCCTTCAACCACGAAGAACGGACCAATGGAAACGTAAACCGCCTGTATGACTATAGCCTCAGACATACTCATATTGCCCGCAGAAATAAGATCGTTGATGCGAGGGATGACGGAGGAAACGGAATGAAAGATTTCGGAGATGAGTCGACGCTCGTCGGAGTCAGAGGAGGAAGTGTGAACAACGTGAAACAGCAATGGAGGCAGCTGGTTGACACCGTCTGACAATGCCTCGACAAAGGGATAAATTATCTTCGTGAGCTGGTTCTTCACCGTCGACAGGCACGTTGTGATCAGTTCTTCAGAGTATAGCTACGAGCCTAGTCAGATTATCCTCCGTTGTGAGCAATACTTACATACCTGTTTCTGCAGCCTGTCACTGCTAAGTAAGGTGAGACAGCAGTCCGCTGCACTTAAGCTATCCCGAGCCAGTTCCAAAACCCGGGAAAGCATCTCAAGATCCGCGTCGGTGACATCCTCTGAGACGCCCTGTACACTCTCGTCTTCTTGATCCTTGGCGGAGACATGAGGTACAACCGATGTTGACCGAGCACGGTCCTCGTGCTTAGTAGCTTTCTTTTTCGGAGTCTTCTTCGGTGAAGACTCGCCTCGTGCAAGGACCCGAGCCAGCTCTGCGGATACAGTTCTGAACGGGTCGAGATCCTCCCCAGCTTTGACGCTGCGCTCGAGTATTCGAAGAAGTCGCGACAGTACTGCCGTTTCAACTGTAGCAAAGGTCCTCCTGATCTTCTTCGGGCTACCATTGCTAGAATCTCTGGTGGCCTGTCTGCTGTGTCTACCGGAAGCCTTGAGGATCAGTTTCGTGAGCTTGTCGACGACCAAGCGATGTAGCAAAGGGTTGGAAGAATCAGAGGTCAGAGGAGAGAAGAAGTCGGAGGGAAGATCTGCTAAAGCAATATCTGGCGGTAGCGCGTCCTCCGCTTCGAATACGTCTTCCACAAATCCAACAAATTTCTCCAAAGGAGCTAGAAAAAGCGTTAACGAACAGGAGATAACATCTCCCTTTGTGAAAGCTAACCTCGATCATCCCTGTCGCCTGTTGCCCGCCTGCCTGAAGACACGACACTGCTGGCAATGCGTTTTCGAGGAGAGCCATCGTCTTCTGATGCAGACCCGAACCCACCAAGATCGTTGTTGTGGGCTTTCGTCTTTCCCTTTTGCGACGGCGTGAAGAACTCCTTGCGCAAAGGGGGCACCTCAACATATGCCTGGAGTCTCATCCGAGGTGTTGGAGTCCCTCCACTTGTGGAAGGTAATCTATCACTGTTTGCATGCTGAGCATAATGGTCCTTTGGCGTCGTAAAACCACGCCTGGTAGATGGAGACTCCAGAGCTTGTCCTGCTTTCCGTTTGCGCGACGAAGCCTGAGGCGTCTGAGGGCCTGCGTTCGACGAGTCCTGGGTCGTGTCGAGTGTTCTCTTGCGCGGAGTTAGCTCAGGTCCGGCGGGTTTGGCCGGCTTTACCTGAGTCGCTGTCAGCTCTGCCGTCTGTTGCGCCATAAAGTTGTCAAAGAACGCAGGCGACTCTGCTGACGAATAGACTTTGGAGGCTGGCTTGCGAACCGGTTCTCCTAAAGCCATCGCTAGAGATGAAGAGGAGGACCTGATGCCAGGAGGTGGTGGCGTCGGGTATGCGGCAGAAGGCGCAGTACGCTGGAATACAGATTGTGCAAAGGGAGTAGGCTGATGAGAAGAAGGTGTGGAGAGCTGGTTGTGCCATTCCGGTCCGTCTTGGTATGTGTAGCTATAGCCATGTCAGCGCAGAATATTCTGGCCGATGTACAGCAATACTCACGAGCCCTGCTGCCCTAAGTATTTCACCGCTTCATTACGGTGTCTTTCCCAATACCCACCGTCATTGTAAGGTATAGAAGGTGACACCAAATGAGATATTTCACGTGCATACTCGGAGTATTGTGAGTGGTATTGCAGGGGGGTGCTTATATGCGCGTTCTGGGCCGACGGCTGGACGTAATAGGAAGGAGGTGTGGCAGTCAATGAGAGACCACTCAAATGGCGCGCGACTGGCAACAAATCAGCAGATGCGGGAATGTATAACATAAGATAGTGCATACCATGGTTCGTAGGCGTTGCAGAAGCAAAAGGGTATACTGCTAACAATCTGTGTGCATCGTTCACTGCATCCACTGTGCCAGAGACGGTAGGTGCAGGAGGTGAATACTGTGGTCGGCTGCTCTGCTGCTGCTGTGAGTACCAGTTCCCACTCATACCTAGAGGTATGATTCAAGACGCGGGACTTCGTTGAGACAATCGAGTCGTTCACCGTGGTCGATGGCGGGCACAACTTGGAAATACCGACAGACGCGCGCACGCCGCGCTGTGTCACAGTAGTGTCACACAACTACACGACTGTCACACCGTACCTGATTCGAGACGCTCTTGTCTTCGATTTTCATGCGATTTTCCTGCTTGTTACTTTTCGCCTCCGCTGCTCGACCTCCGAGTGCTATCGCAGCTAGACCCAGCCAATGGCCAAGTTTAAGCTGAGGCCCTCAACGCCCAACGGCAGAAATAGCCCTAATGTATCCCACAAACCTGCGAAACGCGCGCGCACCGTATGGCTAGAGAACTCGGACGAGGAAAACAGCCCAGTCAAAGCCAACAACAAGGACAAGGAGTCATCCCCGAAGAAACGATCGAAGAGACATGATTCAGCAGGTGGCAACAAGGCATCTATTCAAGAGCAACGCAGGCTCTTGCCCATTGCACAAGGTGCGTTGTAGAGCACTTCTCAAGCGTGACTCTAATCTCAGTCCCTTGCAGGCAAAGATGCGCTCGTACAAGAGCTACGCAATAACGACGTGACAGTACTGATTGGGGAGACAGGCTCAGGAAAGACTACCCGTGAGTGTAAAACCCGCTACAGCCGCTCGTCGGTACTGACGTCGCGTAGAGGTCCCTCAGTATCTCCTGGAATCTGGACTCGCTGGGAAGGGGATGATCGCTGTCACCCAGCCTCGTCGAGTTGCCGCGACATCTTTGGCCTCCCGTGTGGCGGCGGAAACGAGCACGGACCTCGGGACACTTGTTGGCTACTCTGTTCGTTTTGATGAGGCTTCATCAGGGTCGACTCGCATCAAATACGTCACGGACGGTATGCTGGTCAGAGAGTTGCTCTCAGACCCCATGCTTTCTCGCTACAGTATCATCATTGTTGATGAAGCCCACGAGCGTACGCTAAGGACGGATATTCTGATGGCCAACCTCAAGGCAATCCAGCGGAAGCGCAATACACCTGGCGATCGCAAAGGCAAAGGTTCTGAGGCGTCGCTGAACCTTCTTAAGATTGTGATCATGAGTGCGACGCTCGACGCTGAGAAGTTCAGCGCGTTCTATAACAAGTGAGTGAACTTCTATTGCATACGGCAGGTAGCCTGGATGCTTAGACTTGCTCAGCGCAAAGATTCTCTACGTAAAGGGTCGCCAACATAGCGTTACCACGTACCATGCGGTAACGAGTCAGGCAGATTATATTGACGCTGCTCTTCGCACGTTCTTCCAAATTCACACAGATCAGCCACCAGGCGATGTACTAATATTCCTCCCAGGTACGTGTTCCACTCTGTTGGCTCACGCATAGCTCTCACGAGCAATAGGTCAGGAGGATATTGAGAGTCTGAACTCGTCAATACAGCTATACCAGAATAGACTACCCCTTGATACCCTTGGTGTAAGCATAGTGCTCCTGTCAAGATTGCTTGAACACTTATTCTCAGCAGGTATTACTATGCCCACTGTATGGTGCCTTACCACCAGGGCAACAACTGAAAATATTCTCGCCGACACCTAAAGGAATGCGCAAGTGTATCTTAGCCACCAATATAGCAGAAACGTCTATCACGATACCCGGCGTCAAATATGTGATTGATACTGGCAAATGTAAAGAGAAGCGGTACGTTGCTCGCTCGGTGGGATCTGGTATGTTGAGACGTTCGATTTAGACGCGCAACCGCTCACGAGCCTCAAAACAGGATTTGACACGCTGTTAACAAGAGATATCACAAAGTCGTCCGCTATGCAGAGAGCCGGTCGCGCAGGACGTGAAGTGTGTTCTCACCTCATACATTTGTTTCATTGTCACTTACGAATCTCAGGGTCCTGGATTTTGTTTCCGCCTATACACGGAAGATGCGTTTAAGGCTATGCCATTGTCAGCAGAACCTGAAATACGCCGGTGTACGCTTACTGCCAGCTTACTCCAGTTGAAATGCCTTGGGCAAGACCTCGAAGAACTCGAGGTCATGGACAAGCCTGATGAAGAAAGCAGTGCGTGTCTTGTCATGGAAACCTACCTCAAAGTGACACATAATCTCACTTAGTTTTATCGGCATTGGCCACGCTATACATATTGGGAGCTCTTGACGACAAGAAAGCCCTCACCAAGAACGGCAGAGACATGGCATCTCTCCCATTGGAGCCTTCTCTAGCGCGCGTAGTCCTGGCCGCTCGGGAGTATGGTTGTGTACGCGAGGTACTTGACATCGTTTCGGTCCTGTCATCAAATTCCAAACTCTTTCACGACTCCTCCGAGCAACGGGATATTGCACTCGAAGCCCGAAGGAAGTTTCGTCATCCGAGCGGAGATCATCTTACCATTTTGAATGTTGTCCGCTCTTTTGACGAGATTGCGAAGGCAGAGACCGCGGCCGGCCAGAGAGACTGGTGTCAAAAGTCATTCTTGACTTTTCGCTGTCTGACAGAGGCGCTGGCCATACGAACGCAGCTCCGAGAGGTGTGCGAACGGATGAAGATTGACTGGACAGCGAGTTGTGGAGACAATGAACAGCCGGTGTTGAGGAGCTTGGTGCGGGGCCTGGTACAGAACGCTGCATTTTTGCAACCAGACGGATCGTACAAGCAGGTGATGGGACCCTCGGTGAGTGAACTTTCGCAGAAGCCTGTCCAGTAAATACTGAAAGTCTGCTTCAAGGTCGTGAAAATCCACCCTGGTTCTGTTCTATGTGACAAGAAGGTACCCGCTATTATTTATGACGAACTGGTATGTCGTGAATTCGCGCTTCCTCGGAAGATCGCGCACTCAACTGACTATTCCAGATTTATACGACTAATATATATGCTCGAGGAGTCTCCACTATACCTCGTACGTTCATTGCCGAAGTTCCGGTGCTGAACCACAGAAAAGCGTAGATACCCTGGACCGTACCCCGAGCTTGCTTTAATCTACTGCTTACCTACCTACAATATGATAGTGGTTCATTAGTGCGTCAGAGCGTGTATGGCGTACATCATACTGAGCAGCTGTACGTCATTCCACTTCATTGTATCAATCCATCTGACCTGTTACCCACAGCATCCACCGAACAGCCTCTGTGCAGTCACGCTCTTCAACATGTATATCAGGCAGGGTGGTCGGCGTGCCTCTGAGGACACCTCCAAGACCCTACCTCAACCCAACCTCGACTCCACCCTCGGCCTTGTAGCAAAACTGACGGTTGTAAGACGAGTAGCATCAGATTGACTGTTCCCTCGATATGCAATCGATGTCTAATAACCACGAAGGATTTGATGTAATTGCAGTCCACTGGTAGCAGCTCCGACTTCAAGTCGGCAATAATCATGAAAGTCGTGCAATTGGAAAGTAGCTGCCGTGTTTTACCCGGGATTGCTTAGTACATGTGGCGGAAGATTCCGAATGCCATAATATCGCGTCCGACAAGTCGTCGTGCGCGCAACTTGTACAGTACAGCCTCGTTTCAACTTCCGCTATAAAGACCTGGCATGTTGCTACCAGGACTCAACGACGCTGGTATTGGCTTGACCACTTTGGTGAAGAGTGGGCTTTGAGGTAACACAAACGTACGTGGGCTTCCAACACTGCCATCTCAGGTCGTGCAGTGACACACTGCAACACGTTTGCTCTTATAGATGAACATGCCGGACGATGTCTCATCTGCTATCTCAAACTGTGAGCTGTTTGCTATCCCCCACGAGCATGTCGGACGCACCCTGACCACCATCCCTGCTGTTGCTGATTTAGCTGCGCTGGGCAGAGTGTCAAAGTGCCCAGAGAAGCAACCTATACTATATCACTCTCTGCACCAGAAAAAGAGCTCGGTTCTTGCCCTTTCAGCAGATGCAAATTATATATATAGTGGAAGTCAAGGAGATGATATCTCGGTGAGCCTCAGCTGTCCCATAACAGTATGTTGATGGATCTAACTCTTTGCTATCAAGGTTTGGGACAAGCGTACCTTCACATTGAAGACCACACTACAGGGTCATACCGCCAGCGTATTGGCACTCGAATACGCTCCAGAGAGGCAATGGCTGCTGAGTGCATCAGGTATCGCCGAATGTTATGTCTTATTCATGTCCCTTTACTGAACCGCTGTCGCAGGCGACAGCACCATCCGCGTACGATTTCTCATGCTGTACCGTTAATTAACTAGCTCATCAGCGAATGCAGGTCTGGTCGGGAAAGACCTTGGAACCGCTGTTCGTGCTGAACCCATACATGGAAACGGACTCTGGAGATCTCTTTTGTCTGAACTGGAACTCCCCAACAAGCACAGTTTATTTTGGATGTCAAAACACCTCCATCCAGTGGTTCTCCTTTGAATCTTTACCGGAAGCTTCCCCTCCCGCCTCTGATGGTGGTTGCGCAGAAAGTCGGAACGCTTGCGCATTGTCACTAGAGCGTGTACTCTCGGACACAGGATCACGCAGTGGTACTGCCACACCTCGCCGAGTACACAAATTCTTTGACTCGTACCCACAATATGAACGTAAACCCGCGGACCTTAACGCTCGTAACCCCACCTTCCCAAGTCCAGGTTTCATGACACCAGACTCCGTTTCGTCTCGTCTCGATGACTGTGTCATTCCACCTCCACTTCAGGTTCAGCGTACGGCGCAAACGCTGTCCGTGCCACCTGAAAACATGATATGGTCGGCACATTACGGTTATGTCTACTGCATGGCGCTTGTTCCGAGCACCAATCGCGAGGGTTCCAACGATCCTGCGCCTGGGACAGTTCAAGATACAAAATTAGTCACTGGTAGCGGAGATGCCACTGTCAAGGTCAGCTTAACCCTCCATCACATTTTTCTCAGGTAGCTGACTGGGGTAGGATACAGATTTGGTCGTTATCTTCGGGTACTCCCGTGCTGCAGCATACCTTCGAATGCGAGCAGGGCGCTGTCTTGTCGGTTGTAGTCAGGGGTGACACTATATACGCAGGCTGCCAAGACGGGTACGTGAAGGTGTGGGATCTCGAGACCAAGACCCTCGTGCGGAGACTCATAGTGTCTGAGGTACGATGCGCTCGACGAACCCTCAACATCCAAATCTGATGACTGGCTTCAAAGAATGTCGATATATTGTCGCTCTCTATACTGCATACAGACCTGTACACCTGTTCTGCCAATGGGGAGGTTCAGGTGAGCATTCGATGCTTGTATCCCATAGTAATCTCATAGTTCAACATTTCCGCGCCAGTGCTGGTCCGCGTTGTTCAACATGACGGCCTCCTGGCAAGCACATCCCGGAATCATCTTGTCTTCAATAATCACTCGCTTGGACGACGACACCCAAGACCCTAGCATTGCTTCAAGTGATAGATTCGTGCTGGTGACAGGCGCAAATGACGATCAGATCAACGTACGTTTTCGAGCTCTACTGTAACGCTGTACATTTTGATCAGATGTCTTGTAGATATGGGAAGTCTCTCCACCGAAGCTTGCTCCTCATTTGGAACCCGACTTGCAAAAACTTGGGCTGGATGGCGAAATCAACCTATCGAGAGGTAATGTGGCGTCATCAATATTCGATGAATCTTCCTCTCATGAGACCTTGTTTCACTTAGACACAATGGTGTATGCTCTCTCTAAGTTTGTTTCCATCCCGAGTGTTAGCAGCTCTGCAAACCATAAGGAGGATTGTCGGCAAGCGGCGGTGTGGTTGCGCAAGTGTCTCATTCAGCTCGGCGCACAGTCCTCACTGGTATGTTCCCACTCACATATTTTTCCGGGACATTGATAGAACCTGACCACCAATTAGCTACCTACGGATGAGAACACTAGTCCTATAGTTTTCGCGACATTTGAGGGGAAACAGACAGAACGCAAGAAACAGCGGATCCTGTTCTACGGGTGAAGCTCACGTTCATCTCCGGATCATAACGCACAAGTTGACGTATAACCGTAACAGACATTATGACGTGGTCTCCGCACACACCCACAACTGGACATCAGATCCATTCACTCTCACGGCACGCAACGGCTACTTGTACGGACGTGGGGTAACCGACAACAAAGGGCCTGTCATGGCCGTCGCATGTGCTGCAGCTGAGTTACTAGGTAAACGTGCGTTGGATTTGGATCTTGTCTTCTTGATAGAAGGCGAGGAAGAGGCGGGAAGCGGGGGTTTTGAAGAGAGCGTGAGACGACATAAGGTACGTGCCGTGTCTTGCCATACCAAAGCTTTGACGATTAAGCTCTATACTGTACGGCGGATGATAAGGAATTGATTGGTCCTATCGATGCCATTCTGGTCAGGTAAGCTTTGGTAGGAGACTGACTGACTTGACATGAGAACTGACAGCTGCTGAGCAGTAACTCGACTTGGATAGCAGAAGATACGCCCTGCATTACGTATGGTCTCCGCGGGGTCGTGCATTGTACAGTTCAGGTACGCATCTGCTTAAGCACAGGCAATGACGAAGTAGTCATACAGACTTGGCTAGGTATCAAGCCAAGGTCCTGACCTCCATTCTGGTGTGGACGGTGGTGCAGCTGCAGAACCTATGGTCGACATGTGAGTTCAACTCTACAAACTCTTCAAGTGGCTGCTCATATCATCACATCAAGCGTAAAGCTACTCGGAACTCTTGTCGACAACGACCGACGTGTGAATCTACCCTCGTTCCGTCAGTGTTCTCTGCGCATGCCTAACACATCGGCGTACACTGATCGAACAACAGACGATAGCGTCCGTCCCCTGACGGAAGAAGAACGACAATTGTACAAGGTGCTCTCGGGTGTGATTCAAACCCCAGCCTCCACTCTTTCATCCAAGTGGCGCGAACCATCCCTTACCATACACGATATCAAGGCATCCAACGCAACCGGTGCGTTTTCAGCTGCAGATAGATAGAACGGGCCAAGGAACTCACAGTAGATTCATGGACTATTAGATGCGACGGTCATACCTTCCGCTGTCACTGCCAGAGTCTCAATTCGAATCGTTCCAGACCAAGACCTCGAAACTATCGCCAGATCTCTCAAAGATTACTTGAGGGAAGAATTCAAAAAGATGAAGTCGCCGAATGCCCTTGAGGTCTGTCCATCAACGAGCTTTGCACTTGAGATCCTGCTAATGCTATTAGTCGCTGCCGTGATTGCGCAGGTCACCATCACGCGCAACGCGGACTGGTGGCTGGGAAATCTAGACGACTTTTGGTTCAAAGCGTTGGAGGATGCTGTAAGGGATGAATGGGGCATCGAGCCACTCCGGATTAGAGAAGGAGGAGTGAGTGACTCAAATGTTTGTCTCCACGGCATGGATTTAAGCTCAAACCCCACTTTTGAACACAGTCTATCCCATCGATTCCCTACCTCGAGAAAGAATTCTCCTGCCATGCGCTGCATCTGCCTCTCGGCCAAAGTACTGTAAGTGTCTAAGCATACCATGTCGGCTACATATGGACACTAAATCCTTGCAGGATCAAGCTCATCTACCGAACGAGCGTATATCCCTTTCGAATCTACGCCGTGGAAAGTCGGTTGTCGAGCGTTTCCTTGTCAAGGTATCAGCAAAAGGGAACGTCGAAAATCCCTGAAACTTTTCCAGATCCATCTGTACCGTACTGTGTGACTCACAATCCGTAATCTATCGGTATCAACGTACTGCCTAGCTATATATGAGATGCAAACAAACATGACAAAGTTGCTACCGAACACTGCATGACTAAAATGTGAGGTATATACTAACTAATACAATCTATGTAGATGGAGCAAAACGAACATGGTGAGGGTATTCAAATCAAGGTACAAGAAAAAAAAGTCACAGCGACCCATCCGACCATCCAAAAACAAAGCAAACAAACATCGAAAAACCTTCTCGGTTACAAGACTCGGTTAGTACTTCTCCCATGCCGCGGGCGTCGGCCACATATCCTTGAACCAATCCCGCAAGAGTTTATCCACCTTGGCGTAGTCCCGGGTGATGTCGTCGTTAATACAGAGCAGGGTTATATCTGGCTGCTTCTTCAGCTTCGACCTCAAGATCGTGAGGTCTCCAATGCTTTTAAGCATTGTAAATTGCGAAGGAGTTTCGCCTGTGTCCTTTCAGCACTCGGTTGCAGACTGAAGAGGACGTTGAGAGGACGTACCAATGACAAAACGGTATCGTTGCAACAACCGTAGCGTCCAATCTCGAACGTTCGTGTTTTGCGAGAAACCCACGACGTCTCGTAACGCGAACTGTCCATCTTCCCATTTGTTGACGAGCGGGAGGTGAGGAATGGTGTCCACGGGAACGACCTTGCCCGCAAGGGATGACAAACTACGGGTAGGAGGTGGAAGGAAGGCCGATAATCCTAGTTGTCCACTGGCTTTGACCAAAGCGGTGATCACTAACCCGAAGGGTTTAATCACAGTCAGAATAATATCCCAAGGAATTGACAATTCGAAAAAACGAAACGCACTGCAGTCGCCGCATTCGAATTTCCGAAAGGCGATGTTGGCAAAGACGTCGCTAGCTCGAGTGAATGGTTCGCCATCCTGGTCGGCGAAGCACACAGTGGCATTAATGGAGCACTGCAAGAGTTGATGATCCTGCACTTCCGAGCCGAACTTTGGCCACTTGTTCTTCCCCGCTTGGAATCCTGTGTATGGAAACCCATCCTGCGAAGCTTCAAATACGAAAAGGCATGTCAAAGGCCTGGATGACTACGCTGCCAAGCCGACTGCACTCACAAAAGACATACGTCGTCAGATCCTTCCCTGCCAACCCCGCCTTTTTCAAGTTCTCCTTTACCCTCTCAACCTCCAAAGTTCGCCGCCTGTCCGCCCTAACAGCTAGCATTTCCTTCCTACCCGCTTCACCGCCCAACTCTCGCCAGGCATTCGCCGTTTCCTCCTCTCCCCACTGATCGTCTAACCCGCCATGCTTGCCGACGATCCACGTCCAGAGTAACGCTTCCCGCCAACGCTCCACCACAAAGTGGACCTGCAGGAACATGGTATTGAGATCGGCTGCACCGGACTTGGTTTCGCGGAATGGGTGGGTCGCAGCCGTGGCGAGCTCCTCAGGCCATATCTGGGAGATCTCATGCAAAAGAGAGATAGAAGAAGACTTCGCCTCGTGAGACACGTATGGTCGAGGGCGCGAACCGAACCTGTTGCCTTGGAGAGAATTGAGCACCAAATGGTAGAGAAAAAGCGACCAGGGATGAAGCTTAAGACGTACTGAGGAGCAAGTTGCTGACGCCTAGACCACGCCATTCGCCGCTGAGCGAGCCTGGCTTGTACGGCTTCGGTAAGACCATGAGATCACTTTGTACGCGTAGCACCATGCCGTACGCTGAGTGATGTTGTTAGACGCGTTTATGTCGAATATGATATACGGCTTACGCGAAGTGTAAAAGCTTTGCTGCGCTAGTTCGTGCAAGAAAAAGAGGTCATCGTTCTAGCGTGTAAAGTTGAGCCCTCGATGTCCGACACGAGGAAATTTACCCGTTCGGACATACCATGTAAATGCTATGATGTTAAGTTCAGGATACAATATGTAAGCTGGCCGTATGCTTGAAACTCACAAGTTCTCTGAGACACTTTCTAGATGTCCGAGCTGTGACTCTATGGCCAGGCTACATTGGTAATTCATCAAATGCTCCGACAGCTCTATCATATTGCTACATACCTATTAAAATTGGTATCATTGTAAGGGTCGAATATGTCCGCATGGTGTATAGTGACGAGCTTGACGTTGTCGTCTCGCCATTCCTGAAGTTCTCCATCAAGCCACTGTGGTGTTTGACCCAGCCGCCAGTCCGGGGTGGATGTTATTATGTCTGACTCTTCTTCTGGGTCTATTGCAAAGTCCGAAGTCAAGAGATGAAAGGTCCCCGCAGACTGCCTGAAAGACTTCAATACGGAACGAAAGGAGTACCGTAGCTCGTCGTGGTCTCTATATACTCGGAATGATATCAGTCATTTATTTTTATAATTTCGAAGAGAAGTCGTGATACTAACCGATATTGCCTAGCCTTGTGATTCGATATAGTTGGTCGGTAAGGGGAGTCGTCAGGCAGGGAATTCTCGACACGAGTGAGCGCGTCTTGCAGCAATATGTCGGAGCCATTTACCCATGTCCACAGCAAGTCCAAACGCGGCTCAGCCTCGTTGAAACATAGCTGACCCTCGGCAACGTGGGCGTCTAGACATGATGAGGGAAGTTCGGTGCACGGTTTGAGTGCTTTCGTCCGAGGCGGTCGTTCTGCAGGTCTGAATGGGATATAGGCCACTTCGATTGTTGGCTCAAAATGCTCTGCATCTGTGTCATCCGAGATGCCTGAAAAAATGAAAGTGTTCCTTAGTAGGGAAAAGACGCAGAGTGCGAACACGATCGAGCCAGTCGCTCGGATGGCTCTCCTGCGCCACCACTGAGCTCCCTGTGGCTGTGCAGACCAGGCAGCGGTAGGCAGCGGTATATAGCGAGCTCTGATCATGGTCGGAGGAGATGCATGGGGGAGCTTACAGAGAGGCAAGTACAGCACAATACCTGCTCGTGTGCCAAATATAAGCAGCGCAGACGTTGAACGCTCGCCTCAAGTTGGCAGTTGGCATTGCTCATGCCGATCCGGCACAGCAGCGCTGGAGTATTTATAACTATGATGATCTAGATCTTGTAACGCTGGGACCCACAACATTGCCAGGGCAATAATTATATGTGACTGTACATTGTCTATTCACTGACACCCTCGCGTTTACGTGCCATGTTTCACTGTATATGTGCTCTTTTTCTCCCCGAATGACTGTCAGTGGAGACACTTGCATTTGGAAATGATGAACAGTTTCCCGACCAAGCTCCGTATCACCATTATATCGCCACAAAATCGTAGAGCGAGCCATCGCAGAACAGGACACTTGTGATCTCAAATTGAACACAAAAACTGCCATCCGTCTCCATGGTTCTGCCTTGTTGAACGCTCATACTAGCTGCGTGGGTAAAAATAAACCAGGGCGCTTAACTCTTCCACTTGTCGTAAGGGAGATGGTTGATAATGATCATAGCTTGGACCAGTCTACAGCAACGGGGTTTCATAGCACTACACACCAGGGCACCCAAGACCAAGGCAACAGCATGAGAGAGAGAGAGACGTTACTTGAACGTACGCGACTGGTTGCCCCTCCTCACTTCGCTGGGTGCTTTAGGTGGAGCACGGAATCCACCCTGTTCAGGTTGTCCTATGGAAGCGCTGTCAGCTCAGAAATATGACTCTGCACCAATTCATTTCAGCTGACCTTGCGCCTTGTGCTTCTGCTTGCGTTTTCGTCCACCTCCCAGCGTGGTCTCTGGTTCGTGATCCGAACCGTCGTCCAGGATGTTAGATACAGCAGTGTAGTCAAACGGCGTGCTAGCAGCCGCAATCTCGGACTCAGCTCTGGGCATTGCCACAACAGAGGAGCCCGCAGCCTTCTTGTCTCGTTTCCTTTTCTTCCCCTGGGGCTGTCCAACCACGACAATGGCGTCCTTTACGGTTGTCACTACCGCTGCGGGGTTTATCTCCTGTCGTTCCTTCGCCGGTACAAACGGCATCTCCGCCTGACCGGGTATGTTTTCTCTTGCGCTTTCGGCCGAAGCAGAATCTGCGACTTTCGGTGGCAATGTGATTGATGGCGCAGCAGGTCCTGTAACAAGTCGGCCGTGGACATCCTGCACTCGCTGTTTCCGCAAGTCAACGCTCTGTTCGGCCAACATGACGATCAGCTAGGCCCTCAAAAAATCACAAATCGTGAATAGAGCTCACAGTCTCCGATGGCATTTTCCCGGGGAACAGTGCGCTGTGTGAAGTCATAAATAGCTTTCCGTTCCGACTGGCCGGACCTAGCATCGTGCCTCTGGATTCAGGAAACAACGATGAAACGATCCTCGCAGTTTTCCGGCCTGCGATGGGAGATGTAAATCACCCGCTCACGTCATGACGCGGACACTGCTCACCACTGGGCCACAGTCTGCTGTCGTTCGCCAATAACACAACCTCGTGCATAGTCTCCTTCGATTCTTGTATCGCGCCCATCACCACGTCTGACGCTTCAGGCACCGCAACCACTTCTACAGACGCGGTATCCTTCGAAGCCTCACGTATGGTATCTAGCAGCTCTTTTGCGCGCCGGCGAACGATGGCAGGGACATGTTGGAACATGCTCAGCAAACTCGCCATATCACTGGGCGGTTGCTCTACCAACGAAAACAGCTGATGATTTGGGAGCACGTATCTACACGCGAAACCCCCAAGGTGTCAGTACGCACACTGCGCCGGACTGTAAGCATGAAACACACCCACCTCGTACTCTCGTCCTCTTCCCTCGCAACGTAGTCTCTCCACGCATGCATGGCGCGGTATACACGTCTCCGTGAACTATCACGCTCCGCAGCCATCAACGCCCCCTTGTTCCATTTTCTAGCCAGGGTGTCCCAACCCCCTGGGCCTGACCCGTTTTCGGCATCGTATATCTCGCGCTCGAACACTCTCAGTGTGGTGTCCTGCGAGCGAGATAACACGTCGCGAACCAACGTATGAGAGTTTTCTCCGCTGATTGACGTACTGGCCAAAGGGCTAGAGGGGCTTTGGGCACGCGACGCTGAGCGCGATTGTGCACGGTCGATGAGTGCGTTTCGGAGGTTGTCGTAGATGAAAAGGAGAAAGTGAGTGTCGGAGCGGGCGTACTTCAGCATCTCTTGCGGGAGGGGTCTACCCAAGACATATAAAGTTAAGGCTTGTTCATAGCTGGGATATAAGGATGCGTACCTTATGCGCCAGTCGGCGAGTTGGTATCGCTTGTCTGGAATGAAATCACAGTACATTTCCATCAAGGTAGCAAGCGCATGCCTTGGAAACTCTAGTGGTACAAAGATCAGACGAGTTGAATCAGAGAAGATGCAGACGAACAGACCTAGAACTTTAGAGGCGTGGTAGGTGTCAAACAAGTTGACGATATACAAGTTAAAGTCTTGTTGCAGCCAAATGACATCGCTCTCAGCACCATGTAAAACCTGATCGAAAGATATTTAACGGCAATACAGACTACAGTATATCGAGTCAGACGACATACCTTTACGATGTTGGGGTCGGTAAAAACTTCGTTCAGGTCCTCGAGCTCCTGCCTCAACGTCAAAGTATCGACAATCCAGTCCGACTCTCGAGTGCTTATCTGCATGAGACACACGAAACCAGCGAAAGACCGATAGCTATGATATTCCAAGTCGACAGCAATCTCCTTCGCGTTCCGCAAATGTTCTAGCATAGCGGACAGCTCTGCTGGTGACTCTACCCACTTGAAGGGAGTAGTCTCGAAGGACTTGGGAGGGATCGGCTCCCCATAGACAAACATATGCGGTGGGTATGTGATGTTCTTGATTTCGTAGTGGTAAGGATGTTGCCTATATACATGCAAGTTACGCCGGTATTCCGGATGAACGGACGCACAATCCACATACAAGCTGTCCGTATCCATTTGAACATTTTCATCATCACGGAGGTCGTATCCCAGAGGCACTTTAGCGTTGTATTTGTGTCGGAGTTTTGGATGCCATGGGCAGGACGCGTCGTAGTTCAGTTTTCGCGAGAATTTGAGCTGAGGTTTGGGAAGATGCGACGCGTGTAGAAGAGCCGGGTCCAAGCGGCCTGTAGCTGAGACAGTTTTCTTGACATCCTGTAAATATGTACCGTAAGAGAAGTCTCGAAGACTTGAGTGTTCAACTACCTTTTGCTTCGGTGCTTGAGGATTGACAGCTATCAGGGGCTGCTTCGTCAAACCCAAGACGTTGTCCAAGCAGATATCCTGCAACAGCCCGATGAGCACCTTGCAAACTAATCACAGCAGCATTAAACACTCACTGCACGCTCTAATAACCGGTCCATGGGATCCACGACCGAGTAGCGGAAGTTATCTATAACATCGTCATGGTCCAACACCACCTTCCCCTTTGACTTGGAGGTGCTGCTATTCCCTGTTGAGACGAGGTCTAGGAGTCGACTAGTCAGAGATAAAACTCTGGAAGAACAGGTGTCAACCTCTTTCGCAATAGCTCTGTCCATGGACCGGTAAAAGCCCAGGTCGCTTGGCAAGAAAACTGCATTTCGTGTCGCCGTCAAGGCTGCCCCTTGTAGTTGTGTGTTGTAGTCGTCAAAATTCGCTAACGGAGGCAAACTCGTCGAAGGTGCAGCCATGGGAGTTTTGCAAGGAATCATGAAGTGACCTCGGACTGCTACCCAGTCGCTGTTGGTCGGAAAGCAGAAAGGGATGCTAGGGCGCTCAAGCTCTTCATGGACTTTGCTTTCGCCACTCGCCATCCACCCCAACTTCGACGACGTGTCGAGGTCCACAGCTGTTGTACGTAGAGTACAAGGTGTGTATTGTCGTCTATGCCTCTGATGCTACACTGCCGATGTCGCCTGGAAGATGAGCACCGATCGGGTTGCACACTCAGTGAGCGACACAGCGACTCGCCGCGGACGGTTGGCAAGGCTTCCACTTCCCCTTAAAGCTCTTCAACTTGACCCAAAAACACGCCTCCCTACTCCTCATGTCAACGTGATTCTTCAAGACACGCACCGAAGTTGCGTGAGCGACCACTACTATCGTTGATGCAGTGTTCGTAAACGCCTGTTTTTACGAACACTAGTACTTTCGATACTTGCGCACGTCCGAATATTCTAAGTATACTGTGAACAATGAAGGACGACTATAGCGTTATTTTGGTGTAAGAAAAGTACTGTAAATGCGAGGGATGAAGTCGGTAGAGACTGAGCAGTGAGTTTCTGTACTTTACTCAGATTGATGGATAGAGATTCTGACTGATGTACTGCATATTTTATGACCGTCTTGCAGAAGCAAAGTGACTAATATTGCATTGAAAGCTGCTCCAGCAGCCCGATTGCTCTGTGTACATGTGTAGAGTAGTTTTTACGAACAATATCTAGTCTCGTACCCAGACCCTCAAGCAGACGTCGCCAGGGCTCCTTTCCTAATCAAGCTGCGGAGTTCGAAAAAGACAGTACACTCCGCAGGCTTGAGATTAGGAAAGGAGCCCTGGCGACGTCTGCTTGAGGGTCTGGTGTACTTCGCGGAGAGGGGTAGGGATCACTCCCACGTGACGTCGATAGAGCCCATCATCGAGCGCCTAGATAATTGCAACGTCCGCGCGACGAGCACTTTGTTTTTCCGTACCACCGCGAATCCATTTTTGTTCCTCCCTTCTGCCTGATACTCGTGCGATAATATCCTCAACATGCAAGCCTCTGATTTTCTTGACAACGGTGACCCTTTTTTCAACCTCGACGACGACGACAACGAATATCACGATGGAGAAGTCGAGCCATTGCCACCGGAAGCCCAGCTGCATGTCGACAACTCTTTCAAAACCGCGGGAGGACCGCTTGCTCGAACGACCTTATTCATGAGCCACCTAAGTACCCTTACCAATGCGGATATCGCCCTCAAGATGGCCAGCATCATCGAGCATATGGCCTCACTGCAGATGGACGTCACCACCTTCCTACATTTCTTGAGTTGGAATTTGAAGGTACCCGTTGACATGAAGCATGAGGAGGGAACTATCAGGTATGTACTCAAATACAATAAGTTGTATCCATTTGACCTCAACTCTCGTCAAGATACGCTCGAACAGCGCTCATGCATAGCGAACAGCTGCCCGGCATCCTCAAGAACTGGCACAAGCCGCCACGACCACACAGCTGGGGTGTTTGCACTACGGCTGCTCGTAACGCTATGGACGATTGGGCGTTGGAGAATGTGACGGCACGCATCAATCGCGAGATGCGATTATTTGCGCCTCAGCTTTTGTCGCCGCCGCAGGACATCACTGAAGAATCCCTCCTTGCCACAAGACTCAAGGACGACATTCCCGCTATGCAAGCCACTCAGCCTACCTTTTGGAAGCTGATGCACTCGCTCTCGTGCACTCCGCTTCAGGCGAAGCGGAACAAGTACAAGAGCCACGAGCCGGTAAGATTGCTTCTCTCGTACCTCACCAATGCTGTACTGATCAATTTGCAGCGTATTTTCATTATCGGTGCAATGCTACACTATGGAAGTTCCCACCACCGCTGCCGATATCAAAAATTTCTCAGCATCTATCTCAAGGCATCCAGACTTGCTGCGAAGGCAAACGACACCACGCACCTCTTCGGACTCAGATGAGTCAGAAGTGGATTTACAAAGGCATCGAGCAGCTGTCCGACTCCAACCGCCAGCGCATGATGGACGACATCATCCGTTACCTCTGGTTCGGCGGCCACGACAATCTCAACCTTGCGTTCAAGATCTACGAGCAGCGAGCCAACAAGCAGTCCCACTTGACAACGGCACTGCGGGGACAATATACATCGTGAAGGACACCTCCGTACCACCTCCAATCGAATTGCGTACATGGAACAGCGAGCACGTGAGTGCAAAAATCCTATCACCGCACTCGAGATCTTTCTCAAGGCCCGACACTTTGGACCTCGCCTCTATGAGCAACGCATTCATATAGTACTCAGCATACTCCTCGAAGCCCCCGAGTTTACAGACTGGGAGCACAAGGCCGATGCTGCGTTAGCCTGTCCCACGCCGGTTCAGCAGCTTCCTATTGGTCTGGAGCATGCTACCGTCCAGCATGTCCTTGACACTGTGCATATGGAGGAGGGGACTCAGGAGGGTAACCGCCAAGTTAACGACGAGTGGAAGCGGCAGCTTGGCCTCACGGATGTCAAGGCAAGACAGGAGCCGATGGCAAACAGGCTTATCGTTTGGGTAGGCGATCAGCTCACCATGATTCGGCTGCGGTTTGTCAAGAGAGATCGAGCGTTCGATCTCAACTTCATCCAGCGATTCGAGCAGTTCCTGGAAATATTCGGCTGGTTCCACGCTCAAATTGCCCAAGAGTTCTCGATGCACAAGCAGTATCTCGGCAGCAGCGAGAATCTCGGTCTCAAGCAGCATTCAAAAATCTGAACCGCAAAGGGCTCAATACTACGTCAGTGCAAGGTGAGTTCTGCGATATATCCGAGAACTGTTTACTGATGAAGCTCTCATGCTAGGCAACTTTCATTATACCTTCCGCGAGGCGTTACGGCACACGCTGAAGCTCGATTCCGAGACGTTTGGACGGTCACGGCAGGTGTTGAAGAGCTCGCGGAGCTTCGTCAACAAACACCCCAAGAACTTCGAGATCTCGCGTGCAAGGTGGTTGACGAATACGCCTCTACAGAGGCTCTCGTCAAGCTTCGGCAACCTGACAAGTCTCGTTCCGCCCAAGATGATCTTTTTGATCTCAGCGTGCAATTCAATCGTGACACACTCGACTTCCTCGACTTGGACGACTGCATCCGACGGGTGATGTAGGGCGCATGGAGTATTTACTTCCGCGGCTGCTGTTCCGCTTCCATGGTGGCGGAAACCACAAGTAGCACATGAATTACTCGAGCTGATGCAAGGCTTGTGGCGCGAGTGGCCCGATGATCTTAAGTACGTACCTGTTCCTTTGAGTACTCACCGCTGAACAATTATTACAGGTCGTTCGTGATGCGCTTCTGTTGGCTTGCCAACACCACAGGCAAAAAGAACTCATTCCTCGCCTTTGACATGGTGCAGGAACACAATATCCGAGATATTAAGGTACACTTCTCATCCTTGTCCTCATCGACCGAGCTTACAAGTTTTTAGGTTACATTTGCAACTTTGGGACCGTACGCAACATGGGATTACATCAAGAGGATGTCGGCATCAATTCCTACGCAACGTAAAATCAAGCATCACGTCGAACGTGAATTCAATCATTTCTGTCGCGGGCTGTCTCACACATCGCCAAGCCACCATGAGGACGTCGTTAAGCTGCAGGGGAAGTATCACGAGGCGAAGGCGCATGTCTTCAAGCCTGGTCGCCATCTAACATCGAACAACAAGGTTAAGGACGTTATGGCCCTTGGCTCTAATCCAAAGACCCTGCAGGCGATGATTGACAGATGGACAGAGAGACGATTGACAGAGAAGTCGGACAAGGAAATATTTGACGATGTAGATACATTGGTCCAGAGGTACAAGGACTCGATGTCGGTGAGGGCAAACAAGACTCACACAGAGCCAAGCACGAGTGTAGCACAGAATTGATAATATTCATGTACATACAACATTATTTGCAGAATCAGCTTGTAGACGAGCGCGGATCTGCTTTCCATCGAAACTTTGAACTGCTTTGAGGCGGTGTTGGATACAGGAAGGGAGTCTGCAAAGACGAAGCGACAGGTGTCGATGTAGTGGTGGTGGGGGTATAGTAAGGCTGCCAAAGCGGCGCTGGAGCAATTGTGCTATGAGCTGAAGGCAACGGGTATACATGCGCTGGGCTTGTGGGAGAGGTCATGGAAATATGCGACAATGAGGTAACGGATGCTGGAGGACTGGGCATTTGAGTATAGTACATGGGAGGCCAAGGTTGCAACACAGGCGTATGAGGCGTTAAGGGCAAGTATCCGGGTGTGACATGCTGAGACGTAGCATTGGGTGTATGCGGAACTGATGATGTCGGGCCTGAATAAGTGGATACAAAGGGAAAGGGGCTGGCTGGTTGTGCTGCAGGAGGAAGATAGACAGGAGTTGCGGGGGCATCAGGAGGGAGATAGACGGGAGTTGCGGGGGTATGAATAGTGCTGCTTTGAAGAACAAGTGTCGAAGCTCCCATCGGATTGGCATAATAAGCTGGGGATAGCGTTGTAGTCTGTACTTCTCCAGGTTGTTTGCGCGGCTTTCCTCCTTTTGCAAAGCGCTTTACCTCGCGTTCTCCTGCGCGACGCTCACGTTCTTTTTCTTCTGTGATAGGCTTCATGCGTATCGTTTCAGCCTTGCGTTCAGCTGCGCGCGATTGTATACCTGACTTGTTTTTCTTGAGCCAATCAGCATCCAGTTCTGCAATATGAGAGAGAGCACCCGGGCCAAGCTCCGAAAGCAAAAGTCCAGCCGGGCAGAGCTAGGTTCAGATCGTCCATAGTCCTGATCTTAGCCTCAGATGCGAGAGTAGCTAGTACGTCGTCAGGCAGAAACCCAGATTGTCGGTCGGATTCACGCCAGTAAGTATCTCGGAAGGCAAGTAGAGCAGTCTTGACGGAAGCTGCGCGGGCGCGGTTGCGTTTTGGGATCTCGGTCAAGAGCTGCTGCTGAGTGAAGTCATCAGGGCCAACTGGAGGAAGGATAGTAACCTCCGTTAGTCTGGCATTTAGGCGACGAATGAGGTTGAGAATCGCAACGTCATGTTCATTGATAGGACAGTCGAAATTGTGGCCTTTGCTGAGCAGACAATTGTCGCAGCAAATGACAATGCGTTCTGAAGGAATTTGAAAGGTCAGTAGAGCACGTCATGTTTAATAGAACTTGCCTTGCAGCGGCGGATCTGGGTTCTCAAAGTGTTGTCTCATAACCGCGCCACGACAGGACTCAGTAATAATGTACTCCCGCATGGTTGGCTCCATCTTCTTGCGATACTCGACGTCGGGATCATTCTCTAAGTCATCTTCTGGCATGTTGGCTGGATTTGCGATCACATGGTTGCTATCCTCTTGGTCGGCGTGCTGTACCTGTTCAACCCCTTGTGCCTGATCTTCTTGTCGCTTTCGCTTCGGCCGAGGTGGTACAGCCTCATCTATGTCTTCTTCCTTAACACTCGCCGTCGTGATAGCCCTTGTATTTTCTTTTGCTTGTGAGGCCTGTGGCTGGCGTTTCTTGGTCTGTTCAAAAACCGACGGCTCGACCAGCATCAAGGAGAAGGCCGACATGCCGTTGCGTCCTGCACGTCCAGCATGCTGTGCCCATTCAACTACACTTCTAGTAGCCTGAAACTGAATAGTTCGGGGAAGATGTGGAACGTCGAGACCCTACAAATAGGTGAGACATTGATTGCTTTGCATGACATGAAAATATGCTTACCATTCCTGCGGACTCTGTCGCAATGACTATCTTAATGCCTCCAAGCATAAACAACTGAATGACGAGCTGCTTCACTACGGAATCGCGTGTTGAGATGACAAAGTCAATTTGCTCCCGAAGAGGTGAGTCGCGAGGGATCTGTCGGAGAAGATAAAGCCAGATTCGGATGGCAAGCTCGCGTGTGTTGACATAGATCAGTGCAGGAACCAGTTCATCACCAGCGAGGCCTTCATCCAAGACAAAGTCCAGCGCGCCGTAGTCCGATGGACTCTTGAGTCGACAAACGACTGCGGTGATATTGTGACGTTCGTTTCCCAAGTTGAGAACGAACATTCTTTCCCGTGAGAACGCAAGCTTGTTAAGCAGCTCACGGAGCATGTCTGGAGTAAGTGTGGCGGTGCAGAAAAAGATGGGTTTGCGAGTCATAAGTGAGCGCGTTTTCTCGACTTCACCAAAGTCTCGCCGGAACTCTTTCCCCCATTCCAGAACGCAGTGAGCCTCGTCAATCACCGTGGCTACAACATTCTTCATCCAGTACGCGCTTCGAACAAGCAGGGAGAATCGAGGGTGCCGGAAGATCATCTCGGGGGAGGTAATAATGGCCCGGATCTTGTCGTTCTCAAGTCTCTGATCAAGAAATGGTGAGACAATTCATCTGGGACAATAACTTGACTGACCTTGTGAAGTTCATCGGAATATGTCTCCCCGTTTACAGCGGCTGCCTCAATTCCCCTGCGACTAAATCTTGCTGCCTGGTATGAGCGCATATAGTGAGTTTTGAGTGTAATTTCGTCTAACAAGGCTCACCTGGTCGACTTCAAGCGCATTGAGCGTTGAGATGACAATTATCTTGCTCTTACCAGTAGGGTCCGCAAAGAGCATGAGCATGAACGCTTCTGTCTTTCCGGAGCCAGTGCTGCAGATCAAACCGGTGTCGATCCCAAGAAATGCAGCTTCGGCGCAGTCTTTTTGATACCACCGAGGAACCATACCACCCGTCCGATAACTCAGCTCGGACTCCATTCGTACTTGGGTGATGAACGAGGAGTAACGGCGATCCTTGTCCTTGGTCGCGGCTTCTCTAGCCTCCTCGAGTGTCTGATAGGAACTAATGTGCTGCTTTGTCTTTGGGCACGCAGGAGGCAAGAGATTTTTGCCCTCAGTTTGAGGCTTTTCTGCATCTTTTACGGAGCTATCAGGACCTTGAGTTGTAGTGAGGGCGTTGCGCCGGACAGACTTTGACGTCGAAGACCTCTTATTAGCAGTAGGGAGCGGAGCGGAGCGCATCATGATGGAATATAGCAGTAAACGAGTGGGTTAAAGCATATTATTATAAGCTAATAACCTATAGGAGCTTTTGAGGGAAGGGACCGAGGACAGAGCGAGGGAGAGAGGATGGGAGCGCAGGTCGCGCGAGCACGATAATAATAAACGCCCGATAATGGACGCGTTGTGGACGCGTCGCGTCGCGTCAGGTAGCTTCAAGTCGTCTGTGGGCTCGGGGATTGAGAGTACACACTATTCAACTTTCTTGGCATTAGGTTATGACTATACAAATGAAATGGCCTCCAAGCTTTGTCGATAGGATCGACAGTGGCCAGTCTTAAATTACTTTACTGTACGGCCACTCGGCGCTTGCAACGGACGTGTGTGTGGTGAATGCGATCAGATACATCACGTGGGGGTGATCACTACCCCTCTCTACGAAATTCACCAGACGTTTAGCTGCCTCTCCGTCTTCTCTTTTTCGAACCCCGCCCCCAAATAGGCAAAGCTAAACGGCTGGTTCCGAGACTAAGTGTTTGCACCAAGGCCTCGCTGGCCCGTTTTCGTGTAGGACCGGATCCAGCGTTTCCCAGTACTTCTCTTACCACAAACACTCGTCACAGCGCACTCTACACCATCCATTAATTCCTCTTGACCACAAACACTCCATCCCAGTACTAAACAGTATTACTCGCATACTAAAAAGAAGCTTAGATAGCAGCATGAACGAACAAATCCAAAGTAAGGGTGTACAGCAGCCACACAGAAACTATAATCTAATACTTGGCAGTCTTGACAAGTTCCGTTTTGTGACGTTCGTACGTCTTTGCGGTGCTAGAAAGGATGCGAGCACACGTCAGCCGAGGCATCACAAGAAGACGACGTTTGAAACACCCTCACCTCAGGAAAGCTGCTGTCAGACCCGTGAGCGTTTGCACCTGAAGCTTCGCTCGCTTCATCCCAAACACGTTATAGGCTACACAGAGCAATGCATGGATCAGCAAACGAGAACACAGCACAGAAAGGGTTGAATGGCATCCTGCACTTACACACAAAGATGAGATCCATCAGCAGCTTCCACCGTGACATGACCATCCAATGATCCTGCCGTTGCAGTCTCCCTAGTTCTTTCGCGTCCAGCGTGTTTGCCCTCGGGTTTGATTTCGCGGTGGCACCCAGCATCGACTCGTCGTACAGTCGCGACTCGACTACACGCTGCGCTCAGCAAATGACTTAAGATCAGAGATATGGCTACGTTACCTTGCCGCTGTTGCTCGGTGATCACGCTCCTTTCTACCGCGTTCTCAACCAAGTTGACGAGCGTGCTCAAGAACCAACACCAATCCGCATAGTAAGCCGCACGCTCCCCCGTCCGTTTTCCTATCAGACCTATCCTCGACAACGTAGCCACGTCGTCCGATAACCCGTTCGCCAGTTCCAGTAGTGTCGGCGGCGAAGCGTGCAAGAACGTGTGCAGGAGCGGTTTTGACTTATTCTTGGAAGAGCTCTTCGTGGTGTCGAGGCTTCGGTTCTCGGCATGCTGTGCTAGGATTTCTGTCAGGGGTGACAGCCAATTGAACAGGATCAGTAACTTTCTGAGAGTTTTTTTTTTGGTTGGTTGTTAGCATTGTTACAAAATGACAGGGCACGCTGACAGCTTTACCTCGTCAACGAGAAATGCGCTATGGCACTCTCGAACCGCCGAACCAGCGTCTTCTCCCATATTGGCCGCTGTGCCAACTTGAGAATGGACGACCGCGACAGCGTCGTGTGGAATATCAGGTACAGTTTCATGCTGTATTGCATTATTTTCTACACACGCGCGCGCGCGAGTAAAAAGTGAGGGTTGGGCCAGTTAAGCCATCAACTTTGCCAGAGAACAGGGTTAAATGGGTGATACGCACGAACGCCTTGTCCCTCCCATAACTCGTCTTCAACATCTCACGCCAAACGTCCTCCCTCCTCACCCTCGTTCGCGCCTTGCCAACCTCCTCCTCCTCCTCCTCCTCTCCATCATCAGAAAAATACTCTGGCCGCTCCTCGATGACCTCTTCCTTCGGCGTGTATATATCCCCGCCATACACGTGGTTGCTGGACACAATGGAGTTACGGGGTGTGCGAGGCGGGTGAGATGACAAGGGGTTCATTTGGAAGGAGCTGCCAGTGGAGGAGGTTGCGAACGCCGAGTGCGAGTCGGTGTTGAAGTACCCTGCATCTTCGTGTGACGAGGAGGCGGTTTGGTCGTGTGCGGCGTGTGGAAAGGATATCGACGACATTCTTGTTTTTTTTTTTTACCTGTCCAGGTTGGTGTTACGAGTACAGAGCCTCGAAGTAGACGCGAGAGGGTCGGTTGACACAGTACAGTAGTCACTGGCAGTGGCAGGGCGTGATTCTTGAGATGAGTCTCCCGCCACGTGATTTCATCCCAAAGGCGCCCAAGTTCAAGACGCCAAGTACTTCCAAAGGAAAGCAGCTGTTGCAAGCCACAAGTCCGTCGACACTCTCGGAGGGTCGTCGCATGCCTTTCAACCGCCTCCTACTACAATAAATGATCCCCTCAGGCCTCCGCTCGCCCTCTAACCCGCGCTCGGGTGCGCCGTCGCCGCGCCCGAGCTTCGACGCGGACCTCTTGCGTGTGTACATGAAGAAACTCCTGCAGACGAACTTGTCCTCTGCGGCGTGGCCGCCCCCGAGGGAACGCGATCGTGTGAAGCAGTGGATGAAGGATATTGGGGAGAGAGTGAAAGAGAGGATGCTCGGTGCGTTTTTGTGTTTTTGTTTTTTTGGGCTGGAACGCGTCTTTAAGGTGTAGGTATTGATGTTGAGGGTTTTTGTGTTAGAGATTCAGCCGAGAGGGTTGTAAGTCCCCACTTGTTTTTGGTATGTTTGGTGGGACTGCGTTGGAGCTTACGATTGGGACTCGCGGGCTTTTTTTTCAGCAAGTTTATCGTGACGACACAGATTACGGAGAACCTGGGACAAGGAGGAAGGTATGTTTGACAGAGACCACTATGGATGTCGTGTTTTTATTTATCGCGGCGCTCTCGTAGAGCGGACATGGTCTGTCATTGGGAAGACTCGGACGTGGTTATACAAGAGATGTTTGCAAACGTGAGTGTCCAAAGATTCGCCCGACCAACCTCCATCTGACTTTTTTCTTTTCGCCGTAGGACTCGCTTATTTGTATCTGCATTGCATACGCGGTCCGGACACTTTGACCTTGACCCTGGAAATCTCCGCTTTTATGTACAGTTTCCAACCTAATGACCCCCCTTTGTTTATTATACCGGGATACCCCTTACAACTATGCAAACAAGAATAATGACTCCACCACGATTGAATGACACCAGGTTTGGGCTGCTTCCGCCACACCATTCAAAACCCGTTGTATGTGGTCTACAATTTCCGTGGCGCGGTCTGCACCCATCTTGATTAGATAAGCTGTTCTTGCAGAACACGAGAAGGGCGAGGTGGAAGACGTGGGTGTGGCTTGCGGATCAGGGGGGGTCAAGCATCGTACCCGTTGCCGTAGAGGTTCGTGAAGAAGGTGGAGAGCTCGCTGATGACTTCTCAACATACACTCTTCGGCAGTGCGCGCAACACAGAGATGCTGATGTGTAGCTTACTTGACAGCCGTCTGGAAAGAACAAAACCTGTTCCTCACTTTTACTCTGAGGGGTCGTGGCGCCACGATGGTGCTGGCGAGGTGCGCATACGGTACCAAGGAACTGGTAGACACAGTATCAGACCCATATCTTACCAACCAAGTACACCCCCAGATATCAAACTTTGCTCGGACGTCGTTTGCTCATTCGCTGTTCTATTCTAGGCCACTTCCTCGTGCGACCTCCCAGCATGCATTCGGCACATCTCTGATACCCAAACATCGCACAAAGTCTACAATCAACAAACAAGACAACGCACTCTCCGACACCGCCATTTGCCCACGCAGGTCCCACTTGACAATCGTCTCGGTCAGCCAACTACAGCACGAACGGGACGCCGAGACCAAGGACGTCCGCTATCGTAAGCAACGCAAAAAAACAAACACACACCCATGCGTCTCGTCTGTCAGTGTCTGTCAGTTGTCGGTATCAGTGACAGGGACGATTACCACAACCGATACGGAACGAAATGCGTCCAACCCATCCAGCCCCCCCCCTCACAATATACCACAGGATCAGAATATGATACGGAACGATTGCTTTTACGTTGCTCTGTGCGTCTCATGGACCGTTTTCCGTTGTTGCTGAATCCTTTTTAGGCCCCGTTTCGCTCTCACAGATGCATGCACCGCCGATGCGGGCTGTACATTGAATGTGCGGCTGCACGTTGTCACTGGGTACTGACGATCAGAAAGAGATCGTGAGGACCCCGGGTGAGTCTGTTACTTTGGCTGTACTCTGGCTGTACCCGTTTTCTTGCTTTTCTCGTATTGGCTGGCCGTCACGCATAACACGGCCGGAGGCTGTTTCAGATGAACATTCCAAACGCGGTGTGCAAGCGGCTGACACCGACGGGAAACAGATCTGTGGAACCATGCTTGCGACCTGTTTTGTAGACAATTGGTGAGTTGCTAGATGCGCGAGTGTGTACGCGAGTTTGGCCTGGCCAGTAAACTCGTACCGCCTTCTTTCCGGGTGGCGATGCGCTGAATATTCGCTACCAGGACCTGCATTTACCACCAGCTGTACAGGTGGACATTAGAGTCCTTGGACCGAAAGGGCGAGCTCGGTCTCATTCCACTTCCCCGCGCGCGAGGCGTGGACAAGTGACCCCTCAGAGAGGAATGAAGCCGTAAACGTAAGATCAATGTGCTCGTCCGCAGCCGTGTTGGACAATCAGATGGAACGACCGCTCCCCTTGGATCGCAGGTTACCTGCTTGGTATGTATCAAATGCGCATTTCAATGAGGAAGCTGTCAGATGAATAGGAGGCTGACTGAGCTGCCAACGTCATCCATCTGGCGGTATATAGCGAGAGGGAGTGTTGGTGCCGACGCACCTTTTTGAACGTGTTGGCAGCGTAACAGTCATTCCCAATGAAAGTTTGCATGATCAAACAATGTATCGGTAGTTGGGTGCAGGAATCAGTACTGCACCGCGCGTCTTACCCCCAGCATCAACAGCAATGTCCTCCCCTTCGAGCTGGGAGTTGTGTGCGAAAATCGATTGACCGGCGCTCTGTTCCTTCTCACCTTCCTCGTGGGTGGGCGGGCGGAGATTGAATTCGAACAGCCGCGCCTATACTTACCCTGCCGCAACGCCACAAAGTCGCAGCCACAATCGGTATCGACGGGGTGAAATACTCTTTGAAGCGGTCTCTAGTGGACTGCACCGTCTTTGACGAGACACAGCGCCATGTAAGTCTCCTCTCTTTGCTTGCGTGGGAGCAAGCACGACAGAGCTTGCCTTTTACCCGTGCGCCAGGGATGTCAGTGGTCGTGTGGCACGCGGCAGTACAACTTTTTCCTGCCGCTCCTCTCTTGGTGTCTGTGATACGCTCAATAGTAGCGGTACAACCCGCTGAAAAATACGTCATTCGCATTCATTTCCGTCCCATCCTGTATAACCCGGATGTTACTCCTGTCCTCATATTGTCGCACGCACACCCTCAAGTCTTTGAATGCGTTCCAAACGGCGGTCTGAATCTCCTCTTTTCAACCCAACAGCGAACCCCTCCGTATCAAAACAAACCCCTGTTCCTTCCGATCTCTGGTCAACATCGACACAGTATGGCATCGGCGATGGAGCGCATACGCGGGTTTATCGCAGAAGACCCAAAAGCGGGATGGGATGAGGCATGGTAAGCCTAGTTGTTGATGTTCTCTTCTGTCACAAGCGGCCAGTCTGTGGGTCTGATTCAGACGTACCAGGAAAGCAAACGTGACTCCGTGGGATGTTGGAGAGGTGCAGCCTGCGTTTTACGACTTGCTGAAGACTTCCGGGATAGATTTTCCAAAGTCGGGTCGAGCTCTGGTCCCAGGATGCGGACGGGCAAGTACCCTGGGTGTTATCTTCTCCCTTTCTTTTCCCTGCTTATATTATGGATAGGCTTACGACGCGATCTATATCGCGAACGAGCTGGGCCACCATACATTGGCAATTGACATTTCGCCTACTGCCGTCAAAGCAGCCGAAGAGTAGGTGCACTACTGCAGAAAACAAAAACTCGAGACATGTTTTATCTGAACTGCAACGATCATTACACTGCGACAGGTTACTGTCCTCACCGAAAGGCGCAACCGTGTCCGGCAGCGTCTCAGTCCAGCTCCAAGATTTCTTTACATACCAAGTCGCAGAGTCTGAGCGGTTTGATATCATATACGACTACACGTAATTCATCAAACAGCCTTTTCTACCCTGAAAACATACCTGACGCCCAGTGTTTTTTTGTGCATTTTCGCCTTTTTCTTCTTCTTCTTCTTCTTTAGTTTCTTCGTGGCCATCCTCCCCTCCATGCGAACCGACTGGGCTCGCAAAATGGCAGAACTCATCAAACCCGGTGGGTACCTCATCACGCTCGTGTTCCCGCTCGACCCACCCCAGGAACATGGTCCCCCCTTTTTTCGTCCGCCCGGAACACTACGTGCAGGTGTTGGGCGACTCGGACGACGGGTGGACGAAAGTCCTCGATAAAATCCCTGAGCGAAGTTCAGAGTCGCATGTCGGTAGGGAGAGGATCGTGGTTTGGAAGAGAGATGTGTGATGGAACTGCTGTGGGTTTTTTTGGTTGGTAAGATGGAAGTGGTGGTGTTATATGTATGTGGACTCGCTGTACATACACGCCCTTGACGAAGCATGGAAAGTTACCTCACCAGCTCGGGTGCTTCTCCCATGTGGCCCTGTTTTGCCGTTGGAGCATGCATATGAGCGCAGCGACCAGGAAATAGGCAATTCCAACCTACACAACGACTTCTGTGCCACCTCACTAGGGGATGATTGAACCAACTTGGAAATTTATCTCATGTTCATTGTTGTGGTATTTGAGCCTGTGTATTGCATTCATTCGTGGACTAGTAACCCATGTCGTGAAAGATATTGTCCGACGGATGAAGAAGAGCTTGTATATTTGAATTATACCGCTATTTCAATGATACATGTTTCAGAACAGCCTCTCACTGTTTCAGCAGAAGCACTCGTCCGTGGTGGCGTTTGCATCGGAGCAACTAGCAGTTCGTCGTGGTGTCGAGCCACCATCAGTCCCCATGACCACACCCATCATGTAACAACGGATACGTCGAAAGGCAGGGTTGTGTGCGCTGCTAAGACCTAAGGGCGCTGTCAGACCTCTGAGTACCTAAGACACGAGTGTCGAGCAAGTGAGCTAAGTACAGGGTCAGCATATGTACATGCTGCAAGTGCGAGAGAGAGACAAGCTTACCCCAAGGTGCGAAGGAAGAAAGCACAATGGGGGGAAAAGAGAGGAATGAGTGAACTCTTATAGTACAACGAGAGACAGCTCAATAAGGAAATGATAATCAAGAAGGCTGTGTCCATGGGAATTAGGCTACGCTAACATGTTATTCATATAGAATGAGAACAAGGAAAAAAAGAAACAAGGTAACCTTGTCCATGAGCGAGAGCTGGAAATATCAATATCATGATCATGATCTTTTTCCTGAAACGCAGATGTTGCCACGACTAATGTCTCTTCTAAGCACTGCAAGACAAATAAACTCCCTTGCCATATGCACCCAGCACACCTCTATTGCTCCGGGCACTTTCCTTATCTGAGAACCGTTGATGATTGATCAGTTTCACATCTTTGCTCACATAGGTTGCATCTTTTGTCTTGACCACACAGAACACTGCCTGATGCCTTCACCTGTAGCATATAACCCCGGGCCTTCTTCACCTTGGTTCTCTACTCCTCCATCTCCATTGTTCTCTCTTCCACCTGGTAGTGAGTATCCCCCCATTGCTCTTGTGTTATGTTGTATACTCATATACCTTGGCACCTAGTCAGCCAGTCTCAGGTTGTACAAGGTACATTCTATACCATCATTGTGCTTTCTGTATTGCACCTGGATTAACCTGTCTTTATGTGTGGTAGGTCCCGACAGCCTGCAGTGTGATCACAACAGTGCATCCACCCCCTCCTCAAGTGACACCACTCAACTTGTCATCATTCTTCATTTGCTTCAGTGCTAGTCAGTAAGTACAATCTTGTTCATTCATGTTTCACCTGCCTCGCATCACCATCACTGATGTTGCTCTCACAGCTGTCTTGTCATTCCCCTCTTCCAAACCCTTTCCAAACCATCCTTCAACATTCCATACCATCATGCAGTTCCCAACATCTCTTGTTTTGCTTGTTGCTGCTGTCACCAGTTTATTCCCCATGGTGACTGTGTCTGCCACTCCCTGGGGCACCAAAGAATCCCAGGGTACAACTCTTTTTAACAACCCCAACCCTGACTACATGGCAAGACGAAGCACAGGCACAGGCAAATATCCTGCTCTGGATCCCTTACGTCTAATCAATGATTCCAAACAAACCACTCCAGAAGAAAAGAAACTCCTATCAGGATTAGATGAATATGACTTACATGGCGAAGTGGCATCCATGCTTGCACAGCACAACCCATCAGAGCCAAAGGATCCGGTCAAGAAGGCCATATGGTCAATGCTTCAAGATTCCGGTCAAAGGCAACATTGGCTTAACAGACTCGGGGAAAAACTCAAGAAGATACCACCACCTGGTAAAATAGTAGAAAACAGTCAGGAGGCACACTGAAAATGTCAGGGTTCTGTGTCAAACAAGTCTTCACAATTTGTCATCTTCATTTCTCTTTCTCTTGTTAGTATCCACATGTTGTCCATGTCTCTGCCTTTGCAATTCCAATCACCCTGGATCCATCTACTGTAACTGTAGTCCTCATTTCAGCTGTCAACACAGACTTTTACATCATCAGTTCTGGCTCTTTGCCCTTGTTTACATTGATGGGCTACTACAGCCTTGGCTCTACCCTCAGCTTTCCTATACCTCTGTCACTGCAACTAGCACTTCCTGGTTGTAAGATGAAAATGGCGTGTTTTATGAACTTGCTGTACATACATGCCATTGGCAAAGCCTGGAAATTGTTCTTACCAGCTCAGGTGCTTCTTTCATGTGAATTGGTTTGGGAGGGTTCTACACAGCTTGATGGCGTGTATCCATGCATAATAAAGCATGCCATGGGTGCAGATTACCTAGAGGTACCTGCAGGTCAACACTCGCACTGACCTGCAGGTAAACCAACTCATGGATAATGTCTACCTTTGGCAGATGTCAGTCACAGGTGTGGATCAGACATTCAGATGGTACCAGCCCCCGCAGCTCAACACATATACATTATACTCCAATGTCAAGCTTTAATCATCTCTACATTGGTATTTACCTTGGTATTGTTAAGACTGACTATCGTCAAGGGACAAGTTGTTGAGTCAGAACCCCTTGGTGTAGCTACACACAAGGTCGAATGATGGTCTAGGCCGCGCGGTCGCTGTCAAGCACAGTGGCAGACAGATGATGGTTCGATATAAGGAATATTGATACAAAGTGGATAGACTGAGGTTCTAGCCCCCATGTCTAGCGAGTATTTATACATATTGACCTAACTACTTTTGGACCAGTCCAAAGTAGTGGTAGCAAATTGGAGGAATAGAAAGGAGAAACAATACACAGAGAACAATAGCTGCTTTGGAAAGCTAATGGGAGAAAAGACCGTCAAGGTGCGGAAACAAGGGACAATAGAAAGGTGAGACATGAGGCAAAGATCAATAGAGAAGGGGTTGAACCCGAAACAGGGGATAGACGGGGTTGGACCCAAAACAGGGGATAGACGGGGTTGGACCCCATGGAATGGTAACAGAGTTATGGCAAGGCAGAGGGTTGAACCAAGGCAATGGTAACCAATCGGAGTTAGGTCTGAGGTTTGAATGGACACAGGGAGACAATCAATGACATAATAGTCCATATTGAACAGAGGTGATGTGACTCAGGGAATGATGGAGGAAGGACGAGTTGGATCATCAAGGCAAGTGTAAAGAAGATAACTAGTTGTCCGGATAATCGAAGAAGTGAAGAAAAATAATAGGGTGTGAAGACCGTTTGTAACAGGTAGCCTTTGCTTTTCCCTGCTTATGCCTTCTGCTATTATCCTGAGACACCTGGCAGAGTTTTTTTCTCAGCTCTGACACCAGGGATAGAGGCTCATGAATTTGAGAATGTAGTAGCTGTTGTGGATGGCCCAACTAGCCCTTAATTTTTGTCTTAGCCTCCATGACAGCATCTATAGGCTTGAATTTGGCTTTGAAAGCCTCGATAAACGTATCCCAGCTATTGCCAAAAGCTGGTTTACTGCTGGCAAGCTCCTCGATATGAGGACGAGCCCAGTCGGCAGCGTCGTCCTGCATGAACGACAGGGCGCTGGTGATGGGTTTGTGAGGATCAAAGATCCTCGCACCATTGTTGTCCAGCCAGACTTGGCCTTGGGCATCCTGCTGGAAGAATGCTTTGCCCTGATTCTGTGCCCAATGAACGCGTGTCGAAAGAGCCTGGCCTCTGAGGAGGTCTTCCCCTTAAAGGATACCGGCTTCTCCACAATGCTCCATTCCCTGGAGACGTGAGTGGCAGCAGCGATTGCTGGTGCCTGAGCAGCTGTCAAGGCAGCCACCTGATTGGTGAGGTCCACCATTCCTTGTGTCAGGACACCGAACATGTTGAGGATGTCTTGTGCACTCAGGTTGGGAACAGCAGCTGGGGCGGCGGTGGGAGCAGTGTTCTGCTGATTAGGATCCATGTCTTGTGATGTGAAGAGGCGTACGTTTTCTCTGTTGGGTGTCTGGTAATGCTCAAAGTAGTACTCGCTGTTGACGGCTTTGGTGGAGTATCGATTTGAACAAGGTTGGTTGTCACACTCGTAGAATAGACCTCCGTAGAAGTGGTTGTCAGTAACCATGTTTGAGTCAAAGAAATGTATACAATTATTACAAGACGTGGTGGGCAAAACTGTGGATTTGTCTAGATCCACTCAAAGTAGCTATTGTTATTCACTACGTCAAGCTGTGCAAGAACTTTGCTATAGTTCTTACAAAGCTGCTTGAATGAGACCTTCTCAATTGCTTTGCAACCCCAGTCTAGGAGTTGCCACCCACGGTCTGCTGTGACTGGTGCGAGTTCGTCAAGTCAATTAAGGAAGCGGTTGAGATTATTGACGAGATGAAGCAAAGCGCAACGGTGGTCAGGGTATGCACAATGTAGAAGTTCCTGAAGCTCTGTAAGAGCTTGTAGTTGGGTGCGGACAGCGGTGAGCTTAGGCTTGAAGATGCCCACGAGGTTGAATGGTGACAACTTTTTGAAGTCAAGGAGCACCAGTTTTGGTGCAGCGGGAGTGGGAGTGGGTGCGGGGAGCTTGGAAAGCCGTCCAGCAAGAGTCAGCTTGTGGGTCTGTTGCTCAGCTAGAGTTTGAGCACGTTCTTCAGCCGCGCGTTCTTCGTATGCTCGGGCAGAAGCGCGAAGTTGTCAATTTTCCTCGTAAGAGGGGACGGTGAGGGTGATGCCTTTGACAGGCGGCTTCTTTGACACGTATTTCACAACATTGACGAGGTCTTTGTCAGACCAGTAATGAGGTTGACCGCTCTTACGCTTGGCAGCGAGAGCGTTGAGGAAAGATGTTGGAAGGCACCTCTTGAGCTGAGGCTCAGTGATACGGAGGTCCTTGTTGAAACGGGGGCGCGTGTCTTTAGGCACTAAACAACGCGTAGTGGGTAAAAACAGATGACGTAAGCGTAGCTCAACGGTATGAAAAGACCGGAGACATACTTGCCAAACAGGAATAAACTTTTTTTATACAGTGGGAATGGGGGAACCCAGGGTTTCACAACAATCTCGACCAAATGTCACAAAGACAGAGCTTGATGCAGCGACTAGGGACATGAAGTGGAAGACAACAACGAGGTGGTGGCAGGCGTGTAGCACAATGCTCTCACCAACTATAAACCTTATTCAGGTATCTAGCCCAGTAAAGACCAAGTTAGTATTGGGTACTACTAGCTATGTAGTACATGGGGTTTGCTTACCTAGCCCAGTAAAGACCAAGAGGTCAAGATGGGGGGCTAGAAACGTACATGCAGCTGCTTATATAGACTTCAGGGACCTGCGCACAGACCATGTTAAGGGCAGGCTTTGCAAGAAGCCGTGTGAACGAAGAACAAAAGAACTATCTAAAGGAGAACAATAGCTATTGTCTAGACCTTGCCAAGAACTCTACTCGTGAGAGAATCTATCTAAAAGGAGACCAACTATTGTATTCCATTCCCACACCTGTGAGAACATTCTTCCATAAACAGAACAATAGGGAAAGAACAAAAGGAGCACATGTGAACAGTATCTATGACGTCAAACCCTAGCTATGGGCTGAGCCATGTGGTGGTAGCCATGTGGTCTTACATAAGCTAAGTCACATGCCAGTGTGAGGTATTAGCAAGTAACGTGACCATGTGGAGTGTCTAAGCCACGTGATACAGGCGCTTAATAGACGTGCAAAGGAGTTTGTACAGAGAGGGTTGCAACTGGGTTACAGCCCGGAGTTTTACAGATAAAAACAAGAGGTAAATTGCGAAAATTAAGGGCTAGTCAGGCCATCCATGACAGTAAATATGTTTGACAGAATCCGACTGAAGCAACGTGCTCGCCAGTCAGGAATATCTCACAAGACAGATGAATTGCACCGATATCTAAGCTCATCAACTGAGGTTGTTGAGGACATCATCAAATGGTGGTATTTAAATAAGCAGATCTATCCTCGCCTCTCAAGAATGGCTTTGGACTATCTGACTATCCCGGGTATGTTGTTTGGGTTTTCAGGCATCAAGTTGTGCTGACTACTGGTATAGCTACTTCTGTCTCTGTTGAAAGAGTGTTCAGCCAAGGCCGTCTTCTACTGAGCCATGTCCAAAACCGGCTGTCTGCTGAGTCTATTCGAGCTCTGCTTTGTCTAGGCAACTGGAGTGAGCAGGGCTTTGTAGACAACAAGGATGTCCTTGCTGTAACTGCACAGCCTGAGAAAGATGCTGAGGAAACTGTGGAGGAGTTAGAGAATGGTTGGGACCGCATTGTCATTGTATGAGTTATTTTACAGATAAATGTTTATGCTGCAAACCCTTGAGACCCTAAGGGTTGACCCTTCAAGGGTTGTCAACCCTCCTCACCCTTCATAAACCCTTCACCCTTGCCAAGGGTAAGGGTATTGAAGGGTAAGGGTAAGGGTCATTATAATGTAATGAGGGGTTTACCCTTGCTATTCACTAATGCCAACTGGAGGTAGAAATTGTCAAAACCATGGATTGTCTTGCTGCATTGTTTATGTTAGGAAAGTTCAGAGTGGTCAAGTTGGCTGTGTAACAGTGAGGGTTACTACTCACCAGGTAAGTCAATAAACTTGGGGAAAATGAGTAAAATAGAGAACAAGACGTGTGGTGAGCAAAGTACCGTGAGGTACTGAGTAGTCCTAGTTCAACAGCGTGGATAAGACTGAGGGATATGCCCTCAGAAGTGCCTATATATACACATGAAGAGAAGAACCCAAGGTACTATCCTAGGACCCCTAATACCTACATGAGTAAGGTAATCTACCTTACTCAGCATGCCCTATGCCCTAGTGGTGCCACTTCAATAAGCGACCAATAGCAATTGTCCCCATGAGCTGACCCCATGACCCAGTTCCAAGTCTAGACTTGTTCTAGCTTGTTTCAAGACAAGACTAGACTTTTCCAGAAGGTTCTAAGAACTATGACATCATCTAATAGAATGTTCTATCCTATGACATGATAGTCTCAGCATGTTCCACAAGGTTCCAGAGAGTTCTATCATGTGATTCACAAATAAGGAAAGGAGCGCATCAATGGCAGAGTGCACATCAATTGATAAGCACCCATGTGAACTTAAGACTTGCGGGAGTAGGGCCAGCAAGTGGCAAGATACAAGTCCTGAAGTCCAAAATCTGATTTAAATGTTTTACATCTTGAAAGAAAGGACGTGTTTAGTTTATAGTAGAGCATGTATATTGCAACTGAACATTTGCATCCTTAATCAACTGTTATTGACAGATCACAGTTTATTTCTGTAGTATGACCATTGTGTTCAGTATGTTTATCAGTGTGTATCACATTGTGAAACCATATATGAGCATTGTTATCAATAACATGGCAAATGAAATGGCTGTCACCATGTAGTCAATTCCACGCAAGTTGAATCTGTATCTACTAGCCTGCATAATATGTTCAAATCTGAATAAATGTCACTACTTCTATGATAGCAGGTACAATTTTTTTTGATGTGATGTGCCTTAAAGCATTTGTCCAGTTGGAAATATTTGCCTGTTACATGAGCCATTACACTTCACTTATTCTTCCAGCCATTCTTTGTGCAACACCATAGAGTAGATCTAGCATATGGTTTAATTTTATGTTGAAATCTGTTACAGTATCATACTACTAATTTTGAACTTGTAACTGGTAAAAACATATACTCACAAAGTTCTCCTACATTGTTACCAGTTGTATCTATGAAAGATATATCTAGTAGATCCTGATGCACGCAATCTTGATTGATGGTGGTACCATCTTTAATGTCACTATCTCAATATTCAGATCTTTAAAGATATCACCAAGCATTATCAAGTAATTATTGCCTGTTGGAGTTGATTTTGTTCATTTGTCACTATCCTTAGTCTTGATGTTGATAAGTGTAGTAAACAAGCTATCATGTGCACAACTACATGATCAACTGCTCCAGTTTAATTCCTTGAGACCAAGTAAATTGGATAGTACTGGGTTCAAATTGATTTTTTGTGTCTTATGGGTTTGGTTCAGTGTTTGACTTTTTCTAAGCCCTTTCTACCCTTGTTGATTGGTTTTATACCTTGCACCTCACTAAGATGTTTGTTTCAGTTTTGACTTGAGCAGGTACAAAGTTGTCTACTGTAGCATTTATATGTTCACTTGGTTGATCTTCCAATGTATGATTGACTGTCTTATTTGTATTTTATTTCCCTTGGTTCTGTTCAACGTTTGCCAGACCGCCTCTTCAAGCAGATTTTCAATGCTGTGAGCAATTTTCTCATCCCACTTTAATGGTCATGGCAGAGATTTAGATATGTAATCTATCCCTCTGGCATGTCATCATGATGATATGCAATGATTAGCACAAACACCTTTGGGTATTTTTTCATGAATCTCAATTAAGTAATTTTGTCAAGTAGTGCTAAAGCAAAAAATTCCTGTCTTCAATTGCCTGACAATCCTCTTACCATATGCTTATTTGAGAGGTCTCATGTTACAATTCCTGAAGAGTGAAGAAGAATTGTTTCAATGTGCTCCAGCACATTGATGCCTTTTCAGATGTGACCTTTTTGTTCCCCAAAGTGTGGGAATTTGATGGCATAATACAGACAGTAACAGTGTCAATAACAAAACCGTAGATACAGCTGATGGCATCACACTGGCCTTGTTATCAGCCGTTTATAACTTTGTATCAGATCACTTTTGCAATCAAAATGCAGTTTATGATTTTTACAGATTACATATGGGTATAATTCTGTAAATACACCATTGGATAGCCCTATCTTGTGGGAACATCCTGATACAAAAGTCCTGTCAATTGAAGTGGAATTGAGCAAGTTATGGCCAGTCCACTGTAAAAAATTATCCAGACTCAGATTCAAACCCCATTCCTGCTGGCAAATGATGTCAAATTCTGGTCAGGTACATGTGCAGCAATCTACAGACATTGCTTGCTCTCTGAACAAGGAATACAATCAGAAGACATGCCATACATAGTATTGGCTCTGAGCAAGAATTACCAGTACCTTGGAAGCTAATTACAAATTCTCAACCCCTACATTCTTGGACAATATAGATTTGTGGCTGCTTTACTAGTGAGTACTGCATTTGATTGTTCCACAAAGTTTCACAGCTGTTAGTTGCTCTCTAAGCAGGAGTTACAATCAGAACACAGCCTGTAGCAGTTCCATATGGGTTGAGGCAGTTCAGACATCAACAGGACATGGTTGCATCAACAGCAAGCACTGCATTAGATTGTTCCACAAAGTTTCACAACCATTAGTTGCCCTCTAAGGAGGAGTTAAAATTGGTGCATGGCCTGTGGCAGTTCTAGTGGGGTGGAGGTAGTTCAGACATCAAGTGGACGTGGTTACATTAGCATAGAGCACTGCCTTTGATTCTTCCACACAGTTTCACCACCACTAGTTGTTCTATAAGCAGAAGTTACAATCAGAACCCAGCCTGTGGCAGCTCCAACGGGGGTGAGGCAGTGCAGACATCAACAGGACACATGAAACATGTTCTAGAAATTGATCAATGAGACACCCTCAAGCCCTTCATTCTTGAAGCAAGTAATGTTCTAGAATCAGCAGTGAACACTGCACAAGAATAATGACAAGATAGATGAAGCCCCTTGCTACCATTACCTTCATCAATGTATGGCTGCTTTTCCCACAACCAAACTTATCAATTGTAGTACAGTCACTTTATCCCAAATCAAGTTGCCTATCAAGTGTCACCAATAGCAGTGTCACAAATAGAAAATGCCTGTAATTCAGTTAATATACATGACCGGGTGGCTTGGCAAGGGCCTTTCCAGGAACAGAGCTCCTTACTGAGGTTCTTCTCAGTAGTAAAGTCACAGGTGCAATTTACTATTTCATGCTATATGATTTATTAAATTTGCTTTCAGAAACATAATCACTTGTAACTCTGCTCCTGCAGTTTGCCAAATTTTATCTAGATTATTCAACATAGTTCAACACCATTTACAAGAAGACGCATGTCAAACAATCTTTATCTCCATGCTCTACTCCACAAACTTGTTGTAATTCGGTACTCACACCCATTGTTGCACTTCAAACAATACAGCACAGTCCCTCTTCTTTCATGAATGATTGTGTGCTCCAGTGAAGACAACCACCAATCTACTATACATTGCTCATTGAAGAAGCTATTCCCAACAAAATTGCTTGTTCAGGTTGCCACCAGCACCAAGTTTACCTACAAATTTGGCTCAACAAGTAATATTTCATGCAATCTTTAGGAGTTGTACTTGCCGCTTGCCAGCCTTGCTAACACTAGTAACTCATGTTATCTGATAGGTTCACCCATGATCCTAGCGAGCATCAATGGAGTTTTGTCATTTGTAACAACTTCTGTTACTAATGTGCCCCCTTTAACCCACTTTGACAAGTAGTTTTGTTACTGGTACCAATTTTTGTTAGTAAATTGCTCAGTGTCGTGGATGGCCCGACTAGCCCTTAATTTTTGAAATTTACCTCTTGTTTTGATTGTTAAAACTCCGGGCTGCAACCCAGTTGCAACTCTCTCTGCACAAACTCCTTTGCACGTCTATTAAGTGCCTGTATCACGTGGCTTACATGCTCCACACGGTCACATTAATTGCTACTACGTGACACTGGCATGTGACTTAGCTTAAGTAAGACCACCTGGCTACAAACACATGGCTCAGCCCATAGCTAGGGTTTGATGTCATAGATACCGTTCACATGGACTCCTTTTGTTCTTTCCCTATTGTTCTCTTTATGGAAGGATGTTCTCACAGGTGTGGGAATGGAATACAATAGTTGGTCTCCTTTTAGATAGATTCTCTCACGAGTAGAGTTCTTGGCAAGGTCTAGACAATAGCTATTGTTCTCCTTTAGGTAGTTCTTTTGTTCTTCATTCACACGGCTTCTTGCAAAGCCTGCCCTCAACATGGTCTGTGCGCAGATCCCTGAAGTCTATATATACAGCTGCATGTACGCTCCTAGCCCCCCATCTTGATCTCTTGGTCTTTACTGGGCTAGGTAAGCAACACCCCTCTTGTACTACATAGCGGGTAGTATCAATACTAACTTGGTCTTTACTGGGCTAGACATCTGCATAAGGTTTTTAGCTGGTGAGAATATTGTGCTTCACGCCTACCACCACCACTTTGTTGTCATCCACTTTGTGTCCCTGTTTGTCACGTCGAGCCTTGTCTCTGTGTCACTCAGCATACTGAACCGGCATGAACTAACGTTTGCGGCTTGTGACCGTGACCCTCAGATGTTCGAAGATTCGGATGTTCGAGAAGTGTTGTGACCCTGTGACCAATGTTCGAACATCCAGATGTTCAAATATATCAATAGGCGCCTGTGGCCACTCGATGAAGGCGCGCGTCGGTCAAGGCATGTGTTGCTAGCGTCGCTACTTGACAACAGCAGGCACCAGTCATATGAAATCATATCCTTGCGCACACAGAGCGCCCCCCTCCAAAAAATTGCGCTAATTACGTAAGCGCCCGCGGTCACACAATCAGCAGGATGTTTGCGACGGTCTGCGACCTGTGATCAACGTTCGAAATGGCGATGTTCGGAGGCCTTGTGACCGTGACGCGATGAGACACTGAGTCACGCTTCAAACTAAGAACAACCTTAAAGACAACACAACCACCCACGAAGTGGCAATAGAAGTGTAAAGGTGTGGAAGCGCGGAAGTGTTAAAGTAATGCGAGGTGGTCTAAGAGTCCTAGTTTTACCTGCGCTAAAAGAGCGACAAGGTTTTTGTGATATTGTTTATATGAAGGGAACTAGACGGGCAACTACCACGCGTATCGCGGGTAAAAGGGGCAAGTCGTCGCGGTGAAAGCAAAAGAGTTATAGCGCGGCTCCAAGAGAGCGCGCGTGAAAGGTCGCGGCTTGTAGGAAAACGGCGCGCGGAGGGACGCAGAAGATAAACGCAGACGCAATATGAATCTCGAACACAAAACGCGGTCGCTGGTGAAGATGAAGTGGTCGCTGTAAAACGCGGGCGCAGTGAAAGTGAACGCAGTAAGCTCGATGCAGTGAAGATGAAACGCAACGCAGTAACGCAGTAAGATAACGCAGTTAAAAAGCAAACGCAGTATAACGAAGCCGACAGGAAACGTGAGAGAAAGATAAGCTAATGGCGCGCGAGTCGTAGCGGAAGGCTATGTGAGATCGCCGTCAAGTGGACTCGACAGACTGCGCGTGGGGGCGGTAGTGTAGAACAACACCTCCCGAGCGGCGATGCGTATTACAGGCAAATGCGTGGCCAACGACGACGTTGGTTGAGCTGGTAAGATTGAACTGTACAAGTTCGCACTCGTGATCCTCGCCTTCAAAGTCTGGAGATAGCCAGCAATCTGGGTGCGGCGCGCGCGGGCGATCGCAGTCGAGCGGGACGAAAGGTCCTGAACGCAGGGGAATTGGATGATCGCTCTGAGTGTCGCAGTAAGAGCAGTTTTCAAGCGAGTCCGCGACGGAGGCGACGGACGACGCTGGCGAGGGTGATTTAGGAGTTGATCTCGCAGGGGAGACCGTAGGCGCTGCTGAGGGTTCTGGCGGCGGCGTGGGCGCGGGGATGATGGGGTAACGGCGTAGAACCTCGCGCGGGCGCGGGCGGTAAGGGCAGCGACCGTCGGGTAGGTGGGGAACAGTTGGACAGTAACGGCAGACTCGAGGCGGGTTGTCGTTGGTAGACGCAGCGGACATAAACGTGGAAAAGGTCGCAGTGAGACAACGCAGAAGAAGCTACAGCTATGGACGCGAAGAGACTCCCTCGACGCGAACGCAAAGCGTAAAGTGAACGCTGGAAACTGGGGTGGGGATTGATTGATTTGCTACGCAGTACAAGCAACACCTTTTTATATACCCTGACGACCCTCTCCTAAACCTTTCCTTCTATGTCTTAAACCCAAACGCGAGAGCGAGGAAACGGGGTGGCAGAATACTTCCGTCTGCGGAGGCAAAATGCCCAGTGAATCGACGCCTGGCGGGACACAGCGTTGGTCGACGCGGAGTAGCGGCGCGCGCCCTCGCGCTGCAGAGGCGCCAACCGTCGCGAGCAGGTAATGAGGCGCCGTCCAGGAGTTGCACAGCGTGGCGTGATAGGAGTCTTCCTGAAACGGGGTTCGCGCGTCAAGTTTCTTCTACCGTTGGTCCGACCCGTGTCCGAAACACTTGGTGGCTGGCCGGCCCATGCTCCGATGCAAAAGGAGCGTGTCTGTGAGTCAGAGTTCGGTGCGATTCCTCGGCCTCGGATGTTTCCGGCGCGCTGCTGCTCCTTGTCAAGTCCTCGGATCCTTGGCGAACTCCTCGTGACCTCGGCGAACTCCTCGTGCCCGTGACACTGGGAAAGTGGAGGGACTTGCCGCTCAGGATGACGTGGGCCGCGCAAATGGCGGGCTGCTGCCGGGTCTCCGCGCCTAGCCGATTTCCGGGCGTATCAGCGAATGTTAGGTCATGCCGGTACAGTACTTACTTTGTTAAGTAATTTTGTTACTAATGTGTCTGGTGTACCTCCTTTCATAAGTAATCATCTTACTTGTGACAAATATTGTTACCAATGTGTTTGAAACACTCACTTTGATAAGTCACTTTGTTACTGGTAACAACTTTCATTACCAATGTGTTTGGATCACTCGCTTTCATAGGTAATTTTTCAATTGTAAAGCTTTTGTCATTGGTGTGCCCACATTATCCACCTTTATGAGTCATTGCTTTACTAATGTGCTCACATTAGACAATTTGATAAGGAATTGTGTTATTAGTGATAACCTTTATTAGTATCTTGCCCAGAAAATGACTTATTGATAATACCTATGTTACTAATGTGTTTGGATTACCCACTTTCATCAGTGAATTTGTTATGGGTAACCACTTTATCACTCATGTGCCCCAATTACCCACTCAAAGAAGTAATTTTGTCAATAGTGTGTCTGAATTACTCACTTTGATGTATAATTTTGCTATTGGTAACAACTTGCATTACTGCATCACTAATGTTCCCGCATTGCTCACTTTGATGTTACTGGTAACAATTCTCACTAGCAACTTTCAATTTGATAAGTAATGTTGTTCTTGGTAACAACTTTTGTTACTGTTTGGTAACAGCTTTTGTTACCAATGTGTTTAGATCACTCACTTTCATAAGTACTTTGGTGACAGGTAACAACTTTCATTATTAACTTGGTCAGAATGCTTACTTTGATAAGTAATATTGTCATTGGTGGCAACCTTTGTTACTAATGAGCTTGCATTACTCACCTTCAAAAGCTATTTTGTTGGAGTTTACAACTTTTGTTACTCATGTGTGTAGATTAATCACCTCCATCAGTATACTAGCCATAACTCTCATTAGTAGAAGCTGAAGCAATCCTATCCTGTTGATGTATCCACTTTGCAATGAAATTATCACTCTTAGTTGTAGTTGTAAATGCTCCCATAGCTGAGTGGTTTATGATGCCTGTTAGTTTGGTATGGGTCCCGGTTTCAAATCCCCTTACTGGCAAATATTCCCCGCTGGTTCTCTGTGTCGAAGTGCTGCAATTGCAGTGTTTCGAGACTAGCTGCAGTAAGTGTGCAGCTGACCTTGAATCTGAGTCTGAGCACTGTTTCTCAGTAAATTGGCTTTAACTCAATCAGTTTTGCACCAACTTACAAAATTCTGCAGCAGAAATGATCGCAGAACATAGGGCTATTGAATGGTGTAAATCTTGCCATTGGTGTGGATGTGCTTGCTGTAAAACTCGAATACTGTGTTGATCAGAAAAAGCGCCCACATAACAAGTTTTGAAGTGCTAGTAGCAAACTCAGTACTTTCCCATCAATTGCATTCATTCTGGTAAGAAAAAGAGTGTTGATTCTTGTGTTCCCTATTGACATGGATAGTCCATCAGAGACCAGATTTTTCCATCACAGTCACCAGTTTACATTATCAGGCGCCTATCTAGAGTGCTTATTTTCCGGCTAGGACTATTACCGGACCTAACCCTAATCCGGGTCACGTGACATCCTGCCTTATTTATCAATAGTCCAGACCCAAACCCTAGACTTGATCTGGAGCGGTTCCAGATCAACCTAGGCTATTGTTCTATTGTCAGGGATTCCCCAGGGATTCCCCCAGTTTCTATTGTTCTATTGTTCTATTGTTCTAGTTCTATTGTTCTATGTACCCTGGTCCCTGATTGTTACCCTGGTCCTTTATTGTTCTATTGCTACTCTAGCCCCACAGTTACTCCAGTCCTTAGTGTGGGAACTTGCGCACAGACCATCCAGACACAGTATATATAGTAGACCTTAATCTCCCTAGCTCTGCATCTTGACCTCTCTGTCATTTGCACTGCTAGGTGAGTTACTGCATGTAACTTAGTATTATACCATATTAACTCTGTCATTTGCACTGCTAGTATCTGGCCTCTGTGCCTGCTTGCCTGCTTATCATTGACTTTGACCTTGTTGTTGTCGTTGGAGATCCCTTTCCACTTCTACCCTACATCCACTCTACCCTTGTTTAGGGTTTATCAGTAGAGCAGCAGTTGCTCCGCAACACCTATCAAATCTTGTTGCATAGAACAGCAGTGTACATGTGGCAACAGCTCAAAGCACTGGCATGCACTGGAACAATTCTTCATTCTTCAGGAATTGTAACCCTGTCAGGAACGTCGGTAGAAGCTGCTAGAGTCACTCAGAACTGCTTAGGCACCCTCTTGACAATGGTGAGAAGTGATGACCATGGTGTTTGTTCAAAACTCTTTGCACAAAGTTCAAAGCAAGAAGGTGGGGTAATGTCACAGATTTGCAATGTTTCTACAAGACTTGCCTTAACAGGCAACAGTATTATTGGGAATATTTAGGCGCTTATCCGGTGTCTATTTAAGCGCTTATCCAGCGCTTATTCTGGTGCTTATTCTGTCACTTATTTCAGTGCCTATCAATTGATGCGCACTCCATGATTGATGCGCTGATGTGCCCTCTGTCTCTGATGCGCTGATGCACTCCTTTCCTTATCTGTGTATCACATGATAGAACTCTCTGGAACCTTGTGAAACATGCTGGAACTATGATGTCATAGTGGAGAACATTCTACTAAATGATGTCATAGCTCTTAGAACCTTCTGGAGAAATCTAGTCTTGTCTTAGAACAAGCTAGAACAAGTCTAGCCTTGGAACTGGGTCATGGGGTCAGGTCATGGGGACAATTGCTATTGGTTGATTATTGAAGTGGCACCACTAGGGTATAGAGACTGCTTAGTAAGGTAGATAACTTTGCCTACTCATGTAGGTCTCAGGGGTTCTAGGGTAGTACCTGGGGTCCTCCCCTTCATCTATATATAGAGGTACTCCTGAGGGCATATCCCCTAAGTCTTATCCACTCTATTCATCAAGGACTACTCAGTACTCCCAAGGACTTCGCTCACCACCACTCTTACTCTCTATCTCACCACATCCCCATCAGGTTAACCAACTTATCAGGTAAGTATAGCATTACTGTTACACTTACTTTCATAAGTAATTTTGTTACTAGTAGCAACTTTCATAAGTAACATGTCAGGACTTTGATATGTAATTTTGTTACTAGTAGCAACTTTCATAACTACATTGCCAGAATTATCTACTTTGATAATTAATTTTGTTACAGGTACCAAATATTACAAACATGCTAGGAATACTTACCTTGATAATTGATTTTGTTGATATAACAACGTTCATCACAAACATGCTGGGAATACTTACTTTGATAAGTAATTTTGTTGATAGTAACAACTTTCTTCACAAAAATGCCAGGAATACTTACTTTAATAAGTAATTTTGTTACAGGTAACAACTTTTGTTATCAACGTGCCTGTATTACAAGACCCACGTAATAACTCACTGGAGTCACAAAGTCACAGAGTCGCCAGGGCCATAAAAATGCATGTGTGTCATGCTGATGCCCTCAGAAACCCACTTTTTTGTTTGAACTCCGACAAAAGACGGTTTCTCTGGTCATCAGGCCTACCACATGCACTACAGATGAGAGAGGTTACCAGTTCGAACCCTGCCATGTACATTTTTTTTGCCCTGACTGCTGTGTGAAGTAGGCTTTCTTATAATCATTACACACATCAATGAATGTGACTGATCGAAGTAACAAACTGCTGATATATGCTTTACAAGTCTGTAACAAAAGGAATCAGCTGAGTTTCAATCTCAGTCTGAGCAACCTTTTCCAGTAATCTGGTTATAACTTCCTCAATTTTGCCCTGAATCTGATGATTTTGGTACCAGCCCATTGGCAAGACATAGGTCTATCCAATGGTGTATAGTTTGTACCCATATGTGCCCTTTTGCCAGCTGTAACAATGAAAATTGAAAACTGTGTTTTGATCGGAAAATGTGATCTATCACAAAGTTTCAACAGGCTAGTAACAAAGCTAATGTAGTTCCATCAATTCAATTCATCTCACTCATACAGAAACTGTTACTGAGTGTATTGCACATCAAATTCCCACACTTTGGGGGACAGTTGCGCTACATCTACGGGGACATTAAAGCAGTTGCCTGCACTGGAACATTTCTAGAGGAATCATAAAAGTCAGTATTCTGGGTAAAATGGACATGAAAGTTGTTATCAGTCATATAATTTATAAAGCAAGTAGGGATTAAAAATCAATCAAAATTAAGTATTCTGTGCATTTTATTAATGAAAGCTGTTACCAGGAACAAAATTGCTTGGAAACTTTAGTTAAACTATTATTCTAGGCAAGTTAGTCACAAAAGTTGTTATTGGTACCACAATTGCTTATAAAAGCAATATTTCCTAGCAAATCATGAACAAAAGCTGTTACCAGTAAATAAGTTACCTGTAAAGGTAAGGGTTCACAATCACTTTAGGAAGTGAATATTATAAGCAAGTGAGCATCAAAAGGTCTTACCACTCACAAGATTGCATATAAAAGTGAGAATTCTTAAGCCTGTTAGTCACAAAAGTGTTGACAAATAACAAAATTATGCTAATAAAAGTAAGGACCAGGCTTGCTAGTCATGAAAGCTGAAGTTGTTGCTAGTAACTTATAACAGAGTTGGTCTAGGCAAGTCAATTATGGCAGTGAGGCTCCCAAACAAGGTAATATGGGGACTGTTCACCAGTAACAACATTATTTATGCAGTCAGGCCTTCTAGTACACACTACCAGCAGAAGATTCTGCAAGCAATCCAGCTAGTCATAAGATTATCACTAATCCAAAGGTAGTCTATGAGAGTGAGTACTATCAGGAAAGTTACTTATCAAAGTTACTAGAGAAGTTCATTTCCACAATTAATACAGTTTGAATCACAACAGATGTTGTAGGCGACTCCAAGCACATTTGTAATGTAACAGTATTTTTTAGGTGCCATTGATCACAACAAGGTGATGTTAACAAAAATGTTAAGTCTCCCACACTGCAGAGCCAATAGCACGTAAATTTCGCCGGTCAAACGTGTTAGGGAAGTGGATTCGCACGATAAGGAGTTGAATGTCGGCGAAAGTCGATATCGAGCGAATATCGCGGGGCGGGCGTTAAAATGACCTCGTTCGACTCGGAGCGTGAAATTTGCGCGACAAGGGGTATTTTCCAACAGCACGCTGAGTTCAGCAGGTGAATTTCACCGCTTCAGACAACCACCATCCTCTCGCAAGTGAATTTATTCGCTGCGTTGAGTCTGTACGACGACGGAAACGACATTACGGCCACCAGACGGCGACGACAACCTCAACAACAACTAACATCTCTGCTACTCACTACCCACCACTCACTGCTTGACTCACTTCGCGACAACCACCACTCTGCAACCACGACCTCGACTCTGGCGAACACATCATAAATCCACACACCGCACTACCGTCTTTGGTTTCTAAAGTCCAAATATCACCCAACACCTGTTTTTCCCCCTTCCTTTTTCTAATCACTCATCTCCTTCCCTCTCCTCCTCGTCCAACAGTGCCAACGCCCCTGAGCCCATCACCCGCTAGGACTGAGAGCTCGCGACTAGACCCCAGGAGAGCTACTAGGGCCTTTCAAGTGAGTATATGCGTCGCTTCTGTCCTAGTATTACATTGCTGACTCAAAACAACCACTCTGTAACCTTCGTCGGCAAGCGAGACAGACGGTCCCAGCTCTATTCCTACTCCGCCACCTTCGTCGGTAAGTGAGAGTGATGCTCCTAGCTCGATCCCTACTCCGCCACCTTCGTCGGCGAGCGAGACAGACGGTCCTAGCTCAATCGCTACTCCGCCACCTTCATTGGCGAGCGCAACCTCTACAGACACAGAATCAGGAGGCCTCCTGTCCAGTATTGTGTCTGTACTTTCCAGCGTGTTTGACTCACCGCCTCCTTCCAGCTCGCCGACCTCGGACAGTGCGACCTCGACCGTGGTGATCACTACGGCTACTTCAGACAGCGTCACAGTCTCCCCTACGTCCATTGGGGATACGTCATCTTTCTCGTCTTTCTCGTTCTCGATTCCCACCAGCATCTCAATTCCTTTCTCCATACTCCCCTCTTCTGTTTCTGATGTAACATCTACACAAGCTTCATCGGCGTCAACAACGGATTTGGGAGCCCAGTCTCAGCCCACCTCGAACACGCAGACTCAGTCGAGCTCTGAAAGCCAGAGCCAGTTCACGTCTCAGACTGGTTCCAGCGCATCGACACAGACTGATTCAGGTGTCACGACAGCGCAGGCTAATCGTGACGCAGACGCTACCACGTCCATCACACCCACGGGTACACAAAACGGAGGTGTCGGCGAATTTCCTGAAGGTCTCACTATGGAGGAGCTGGCCGCACAGTTCCATATGTTACAAGGTGCGTCTCCGCTGTCGTGTGCCCACATGTACTCGCAGTCCTGATACATATGTGTGTTGTACAGCCCAGATGGCTCGGTTCACGGCGCCGACCACACATGACGCAGGCGCTGCCATCATCAACACGCAGCGCCTTGTGTTACCCTCACTCACATGCGCTCCAAACTCCGTCCCCAAGCCGAAAGGGAGTGCTGGTGGTGGCCAGCGCGGATACCATCTGAAGGCGGCCATGGGCCTCACTGGGCACGAAGGGGCAAAAAATAATAATATGATATTGGTACGTCGCGCGCGCGTTTCGTCATCGTTGCAACGTTTGCTGATGTTTCACTCTAGGCAACTGTGCGCGAGCTTGTGCACGCTGCACAGTTGGACCTCTCGCGTCCTTACCGCTGTGTCAGTGCCGAGGATTTAAGCAAGATCTTTGTGTCGGTAAGTACGCATCCTTCTGTTCATCATTGTATGACCCTGACTCAATCTATAGGCTCGTCACATTCACTCATACCTTGAGCGCTTCGAGGGCGATTGGGCGACAGCAGCCATTGTGAAGCAGTTCATGAGTAGTGCTCGTCGCTACGGCAAACAGATGCAATACTTTGGACAGGCCGATGACAACTGCAATTCCAACGTCATGTAGCAAAGTTGTCCGAGTCGTCCGTGTCCGCTACCCTATCTTTTCGCTGTTGTAGCAGTAGAAAATATAATTGATGTTTTGCCTGCTTTACTGCTGAATTTACACATAAGGTCTGACCAACTTTTGGGCCATATCCTGCAATAGCTACCTGTCTAAATTCACAAGATAATATGTTGAAGGAACCAGGTTAAATTATTGCTCGAAAAGCTGGTGAATTCACGCTCGTGTCTATCAGGTGAATCTGTCGGGCAAAAGGCGCAATCTATCGTGCAAACTTCTACTGTTGTTTTCGCGCGTCATTCGGGGGTCACAACTCGATTAACTGCTCAAAATCCTCGTTCGTTAGGGGCATTTTCACGCTTGTATGTCAAGCAAAAATACCCTGTGATGAACGACACAGTGCCACATAACTCTTGTAGTTATGCTGTGCATGTGCCCCCTTGTTTTGGAACAAAGATGAATTGTTGATGTGAATATAGCACAATGATTCACACGAACCAAAAAGTATTGAATGACACAATCAAATCTGCCACATTATCTTTCTTGGCATAGGTGAAGCAGTAGGTACAGGTTGATAAGTTCAGGAATTGTACTTGCCACATTCCGGCCCTGCTCCCACTATTACTAGAAACAACTTTCATTACAAATATGCACAGAATACCTGCTTTGAAAAGTAATTTGGTTACTGGTAACAGCTCTCATTACAACTTGTGTAAAAACCCCTAGCACTTTCCTCCAGATTCAAAAGGGCCTGTTCTGAGTGTTCCTTTTGACAATGCTACAAACAGACGAGCTCTCACTCCCTTTTCCCAGCCCTTCCTGGCATCGGGGTCTTGGAGAATTTCCCATATAACTCCTGGTATAACGTCTTTGGGCTTTTTGTATTGCCATTCCTTCTTTTCCAGCATTATCAAAAACAAGCGCTTCAAACCACCATCAGTGTCTGCATTGACCATGGAAGCCCATTCCTCTCGTGTAGGTCCAACCCTTTTGGCCAGATTAATTTGACAAAGGCAATGCAGACTGGCCCGGGCAATGTTTCTTGTCTCTGTGCTGTGCCTATCCACATTTTTGGAGTTGGGTTTGTTAAACAAAGTTGGGTCACAAAACTCTTTACTGCCGTATGGGATGGCAGACACAGTCGACATATGGAATGCACTGGTAACCACAGTGGCAAACAAAATGAGGAAACTTGAGAGTTGCATGATGGTATAGGAGGTTGGAGAATATTTTGTGTAGGGGTGGAAAGCTTTGGGAAGAAAGCTGTAAGAACAATTTCTTCAGTATAGTGATCCAAAGTATGTGGAATATTGACAACAATGCACTTACTGACCAGCACTGAAGCAATGCAAGTACTGACAAGCTGAGAGAGGACAGTGTTGTTATGTAGATAGAAAGCCTAAGGGTGGATGAACTGCTGTAATCCCACTGCAGACTGTAGGAACCTAGTACACACAAAGACAGGTTAATCCAGGTGCAATATGGAGAGCACAATAATGATGTAGAATGTACCTAGTACACACAGAGACTGATGTGGAGACAAGGGCTTGACACAGCAGCTGTGTAAAAGGGAGGTGGTGGTTGGTGTGAAGCACAAAATTTCCACAAACTCAATGCTAACTGCTACACACTTGTTAGCATTGACTAGAATCTATTTAGTGGAAGAGAGGTGTGGCTTACCTAGTCCAGCAAAGACCAAGAGGTTGAGATAGAGGATCAGAAGCATACATGCAGCAGTATATATAGACTTCAGGGATGTGTGCACAGACCATGCTTGAGAGCAGCCATTGCAAGAAGCCATGTGAAGAAAGTACAAAAGAATTACCTAAAGAAGTATAATAACTGTTGTCTAGACTATGCCAAGATCTTTAATCTTTCTGGAATGAGCATAGTCCTTGTATTCTGATCTCACACTTGTGATAAAAATCTAACCATATAGAGAACAGAGGCCATATAAATAGAACTATGAGGTTACAAGCCTAGCTCTGGGCTAAGACACATGATGGTTGCCATGTGGATGTGCCAGTGTGATGGGTAGCAGTGTAATCTTACCATGTATGTGTAGAGTCCAAGCCACATGGTGTGAGTACTTCATAGGTGTGCAAAGAATTTGAAAGGGGTTTAAACCTGTAAACCAGAGGTAGAAGGGCTAGTTGGGCCATGTATGGCAGAGACAATTCAAATAGGTGCAATCATATATCGGAATACAGCACAATGCAAGAGCAATAGGGGATACTTCCTCACTCCAAGTTCTCACATTCCTTTCTTGATCTCCTTTCCTACATTCCTTGCACTCTTCCGCTCAACCTTTGTGTCCCCCCCCCCCCCCCATTACCCTCTTGGACTCTCTGTCTTGTACCTTGTTAACCCCTTTGTGTGCATCACTGTTATTCCTTGTCCTTAACCTACAAACCGTATCTCATTCTCTTGCCCCTTGTTGTTGTGCTGCTCAAACCTGCCACTTGCTCCCCACTACTTGCCCTTCTTGTGCCTTGTCACTATGCCCCACGTACCTTGTACCTCATTGCTGCTTGCTATATCTCCTCACATCTCATCGCTTCTCGCTGCATTACACCACCTCCTGCTTGCATTTACAATTCCTGAATATTGAGTAAATATCACTTTTTGAGCCAGATTTGTAAGTAAACTTGGTGCTGGTAGCAGCCTGAACAAGTAAATTTGTTGGGAATAGCTTTTTGGATGAGTAATGTATAGTAAGTTGGTGGTTGTCTTCACTGGAGCACACAATCATTCATGAAAGAAGAGGGACTGTACTGTATTGTTTAAAGTGCAATGATGGGTGTGAGTACAGAATTAAGACAGGTTTGTGGAGTAGAGCATAGAGACAAGGATTGTTTGACAATTGTCTTCTGCTTAATAATGTTGAACTACATTAAATAATCCACATACAATTTGGTAAGCTGCAGGAGCAGCATCACAAGCAATTACGTTATTGAAAGCAAATTAAATAACTCATATAGCATGACGTGGTACATTGCACCTGTAACTTTGTTACTAATAAGAACCTCAGTAAAGCGCTCTGTTCTTGGCAAGGACCTTGCCAAACCATCCGGTCATGAATATCAACCGCAATACAGGCATTTGCTATCGGTGACACCTTTGATAGGTAACTTGATCTGGGATAAAGTGACTGTACAATTGATAAGTTTGGTTGCGGGAAAAGGAGCCATACATTGATGATGGTAGTCACCAATTGGTAGCAAGGGAATTTATCGATCTTGTCATTGATCTTGTGCAGTGTTCACTGCTGAGTCTAGAAAACTACTTGCTTCAAGAATGAAGGGCTTGAGGTTGTCTCATCAGATCACTTGCTAAGACTTGTTACATGTGTCATGTTGATGTCTGCACTGCCTCACCCCCATTGTATCCGCCACAGGCTGGGTTCTGAGTGTAACTCCTGCTTATAGAGCAACTAGTGGTTGTGAAACAGTATGGAAGAATCAAAGGCAGTGCTCTATGGTGATGCAGCCACGTCTTGTTGATGTCTGAACTGCATCAGCCCCACTGGAACTGCCACAGCCTGTGTTCTGATTGTATTTCCTCCTTAGAGAGCAACATGGTTGTGAAACTTTGTGGAACAATGCAATGCAGTGCTTGCTGCCGATGCAACCATGGTCAGTTGATGTCTGAGCTGCATCACCCCTATCAAAACTGCCACAGACTGTGTTCTGATTGGAACTCCTGCTTAGAGAGTAGTAGTTGTGAAACCTTGTGAACCAATCGAATGCAGTGCGTGCTGCCAATGCAACCATGTACTGTTGATGTCTGGACTGCCTCACCCCCATCAGAACTGCCACAGTTGTAACTCCTGCTTAGAAAGTAGTGGTTGTGAAATTTGGTGGACCAATTAAAGGCAGCACTGGCTGCTGATGAAACCACATCCAGCTGATGCCTGCGCTGCCTCACCCCCATTAGAGCTGCCACAAGCTGTGTTCTGATTGTAAAATTTTAACTGCTGCCTATGGAGCAACTGGTGGTTGTGAAACTGTGTGAAAGAATCAAAGGCAGTGCTCTATGGTGATGCAACCACATCCTGTTGATGTCTGAACTGCTTCCGCCCCACTGGAACTACCACAGGTTGTGCTCTGATTGTAGCTCCTCCTTAGAGAGCAACTAATGGTTGTGAAACTTTGTGGAACAATTACAACTCCTGAAGAATGAAGAAGAATTGTTCCAGTGTGCTCCAGCACATTCATGCCTTTTCAGATGTGAGCTTTTTGTCCCCCAAAGTGTGGGATTTTGATGTCAGAATACAGACAGTAACAGTGTCAATAACAAAACAATGAATACAGCTGATGGCATCACACTGGCCTTGTTATCAGCCCTTTATAACTTTGTATCAGATCACTTTTGCAATCAAAATGCAGTTTTTGATTTTTACAGACTGCATATGGGGATAAATCTGTACATATCATACACCATTGGATAGCACTATCTTGTAGCAACATCCTGGTACAGACATCCTGTCAATTGAAGTGGAATTGAGCAAGTTATGGCCAGTCTACTGAAAAAAGTCATCCAGACTCAGATTCAAACTCCACTCCTGCTGGCAAATGATGTCAAATCCTAGTCTCGGTCCCAGACCCTCTGCACACTGCCACGTGCGCTGCCTTCCTGTTTTGGGGGCGGAGAACGAAAAAAAAACCAGGAAGCCAGCTGAGGGTCTGGTGTTCCTGGCCTATCCGGGTGTAGGTGAATCCCACGTGGTCGTGATTATCTGCGACCGTGACTGCAAATCACGGCGCGATTAATTTACGAGTTTTGTACACTACACGTCCCAATAAACTTTGCTTTCCCCCGTCTCGTCTCGTTCGCCCTCAAATGCCTCGCGCACGCGTTCCACGCCAGTACTTTGAAGGTGCCGACCTCGAGGACGAAGACGACTCGGACTCTGGTGACGAGTCTGAGCCCAGCCCTGCCAGAGGACCGCTTGGTAGGACAACACGGTGCGCGAGTCGCCTTGAGAACACCTCGCATCGACGGATTGCCGCGAAGTTGAGATGCACCATCAACTCGAGCTCCTCATGAGCTTTGAGAACCGAGGATGCTTCAAGATCATTTCCGGAGAGGTGATGATGACACGAAAGTGATCAGCTTCGAGTTGCTGGAAACTAAGGTGAGTCTTTGTACTAAAATGTGAATCACGTGAAATATCACCTGGTGCAGCTCGTGCGAATAGTCCTCGCCATTGACAGCCACAGCGGTCAGCCCCATATCACGGAACCGCGCAGCCTATCAGAGTGAGTGAGTGCATGGCACATATAGTCAGCTTCGAGTACATTGACAATCCTCATCAGAAACTCACCTGGTCACGTTCGAGAGCATTGAGAGGTGAGACAATGATCACCTTTGAACCGGACTCCTCGACGAGCAGTGGCATGACGAAGGGGAGTGTTTTCCCAAAGCCTGTCCCCGCCACAATCGCGATGTCCAACTCGAGATGGAAGGCTTCCGCGACGTCTTCTTGATACCAATACAGTACGCGTCCATGACATCTAGCTTCAATCTCGTGTCTGACTCTACTCCGCCATGTCTCAGAACAATACTGGCAATCTTTCTTTGCCTGTTCTCGGGCCTCTCCGAGTAGCTTGTACGACCGAGCATGGTTGATTGTCTTTGGAGCCAGGGGCTGTAGTTCATCCAGAATAGACTCATATGTATTTGCTGCTGAAGGCTGTGATGGAAGGGACGAGGTCGTGCAAGACGCAGTTGTCAAAGATTGGCTACCAGACAGGGCTGCAGTAGCTTCGGGGCGCGGGCGAGGTGCCATCAGGGCGTCGAGAGGGTCCCATCGCTGCTTGTTGACTCGTGTAATTGTTACTGGCATATTGTTGAGCAATAAGACATGGAGGGACAATGTAATAGCAAGACAGAGACGAAGTAAATACAGGATCGCGCGTAGTGCTAATAACATAAGCGCCCGAAGTGGACGCGTTGTGGACGCGACACGATTGCCACGTGGGAGTTTACCTACACCCGGATAGGCCAAAAACACCAGACGTTCGGGCGCCCCCCTCTCTTTTTTTTCGTTCTCCGCTCCCTAAACAGGAAGGTGCCCGAACGTCTGGGACCGAGACTATCAAATCCTGGTCAGGTTGATTTGCAGCAATCTACAGACATTGCTTGCTCTCTGAACAAGGAATACAATTAGAAGACATGCCACACATAGTGTTGGCTCTGAGCAAGGATTACCAGTACTTTGGAAGCTAAGCACAAGTTCTCAACCCCTACATTGTTCAACAATGTAAATTTGTGGCTGCATCAGCAGTGAGTGCTGCATCTGATTGTTCCACAAGTCTCACAACGGTTAGTTGCTCTCTAAGCAGGAGTTACAATCAGAAACAGTACATGGTTGCATCAGCAGCAAGCACTGCAATGGATTGTTGCACAAAGTTTTACAACCATTAGTTGCTCTCTAAGGAGGAGTTAAAATCAGAACATAGCCTGTGGCAGTTCCAATGGCAGTGAGGCAGTTCGGATATCAACAGGACATGGTTGCATCAGCAGCAAGCACTGTGTCGGATTGTTGCACAAGGTTTCACAACCATAAGTTGCTCTCTAAGGAGGAATTAAAATCAGAACATAGCCTGTGGCAGTTCTGATGGGGCTGAAGCAGTTCAGACATCAACAGGATATGGTTGCATCAACAGCAAGCACTGCCTTTGATTCTTCCACAAAGTTTCACAACCATTAGTTGCTCTCTAAGGAGGAGTTAGAATCAGAACATAGCCTGTGGCAATTCTGATGTGGCTGAGGCAATTCAGACATCAACAGGACGTGGTTTCATCAGCATAGAGCGCTGCCTTTGATTCTTCCATACAGTTTCACAACCACTAGTTGCTCTATAAGCAGGAGTTACAATCAGAACACAGCCTGTGGCAGCTCTGATGGGGGTGAGGCAGTGCAGACATCAACAGGACACATGTAACATGTTCTAGAAATTGATCAATGAGACACCCTCAAGCCCTTCATTCTTGAGGCAAGTAATTTTCTAGAATCAGCAGTGAACACTGCACAAGATTAATGACAAGATAGATGAAGCCCCTTGCTACCATTGGCGACTATCTTCATCAATGTATGGCTCCTTTTCCCGCAGCCAAACTTATCAATTGTAGTACAGTCACTTTATCCCACATCAAGTTGCCTATCAAAGGTGTCACCAATAGCAAATGCCCGTAATACAGTCACTAGCGTTAGCAAGGCCGGCAAGCGGCAAGTACAATTCCTGCAGATTGAATAAAATATTACTTTTGTAGCCAGATTTGTAAGTAAACTTGGTGCTTGTAGCAGCCTGAACAAGTAATTCTGTTGGGAATAGCTTCTTCAATGATTAATGTATAGTAATTTGGTGGTTTGTCTCCACTGGAGCACACAATTATTCATGAAAGAAGAGGGACTGTGCTGCATTGTTTGAAGTGCAACAATGGATGTGAGTACAGAATTAAAACATGTACAAGTTTGTGGAGTAGAGCATGGAGATAAAGATTGTTTGACATGTGTCTTCTTCTTGATGGTGTTGAACTATGTTAAATATTCTACAAACAATTTGGTAAACTGCAGGAGCAGGGTTGCAAGTGTTTATGTTATTGATAGCAGATTGAATAAATCATCTAGATTGTAGTTAATTGCACCTGTGACTTTGTTACCAAAAGGAACCTGAGTAAACAACTCTGTTCCTGGTAAGAACCTTGCCAAGCCATCTGGTCATGAATATTGACTGTATTACGGGCATTTCTATTGGGGACACTGTTGATAGGCAACTTGATCTGGGATAAAGTGACTGTACTACAAATGATAAGTTTGGTTGCAGGAAAACAAGCCATACATTGATGAGGGTAGTCACCAATGGTGGCAAGGGGCTTCATATATCTTATCATGAATCTTGTGCAGTGTTCACTGCTGATGACAGAAAATTGCTTGCTTAAGAAATGAAGGGCTTGATATCCTGTTGAGGTATGAACTGCCTTGTCTCCATTGAAACTGCCACAGGCTGTGTTCTGATTGTAACTCCTGCTTATAGAGCAACTAGTGGTTGTGAAACTTTGTGGAACTATCAAATGCAGTGCTTGCTGCTGATGCAACTATGTCCTGTTGATGTCTGAACTGCCTCAGCCCCACTAGAACTGCCACAGGCTGTGCTCTGATTGTAACTTCTCCTTAGAGAGCAACTAATGGTTGTGAAATTTTGTGGACCAATTGAATGCAGCGCTGGCTGCTGATGAAACCATGTCTAGCTAATGTCTGCATTGCCTCACCCCCATCAGAGCTGCAACAGCCTATGTTCTGATTGTAACTCCTGCTTATAGAGCAACTGGTGGTTGTGAAACTGTATGGAAGAATCAAAGGCAGTGCTCTATGGTGATGCAACCACGGCCTGTTGATGTCTGGACTGCCTCAGCCCCATCAGAACTGCCACAGGCTATGTTCTGATTTTAACTCCTCCTTAGAGAGCAACGAATGGTTGTAAAACTTTGTGCAACAATCCATTGCAGTGCTTGCTGCTGATGCAACCATGTACTGTTGATGTCTGAACTGCCTCACCCCATTGGAACTGCCACAGGCTGTGTTCTGATTGTAATTCCTGCTTAGAGAGCAACTAAAAGTTGTGAAACTTTGTGAAACAATCAGATACAGTACTCACGACTAATGCAGCCACAAATTTACATTGTCCAAGAATGTAGGGATTGAGATTTGGTAGTTAGCTTCCAAAGTACTGGTAACTCTTGCTCAGAGCCAATACCATGTGTGGCATGTCTTCTAATTGTATTCCTTGTTCAGAGAGCCAGCAATGTCTGTAGACTGCTGCACATGTACCTGACCAGAATTTGACATCATAGCAAGAGTGCAGTTTGAATCTGAGTCTGAGTGACCTTTTTCAGTAGACAGGCCATAACTTGCTCAACTCCACTTCAATTGACAGGATGTTTGTACCAAGATGTTGCCACAAGATAGGGCTATCCAATGGTGTATGATATGTACAGATTTATCCCCATATGCAGTCTGTAAAAATCAAAAACTGCATTTTGATTGCAAAAGTGATCTGATACAAAGTTATAAAGGGCTGATAACAAGGCCAGTGTGATGCCATCAGCTGTATTCATTGTTTTTGTTATTGACACAGTTACTTTCTGTATTCTGCCATCAGATTCCCACACTTTGGGGGACAAAAAGGTCACATCTGAAAAGGCATCAATGTGCTGGAGCACACTGGAATAATTCTTCTTCATTCTTCAGGAATTGTAAATATTCATCACCAGATGGCTTGGCAAGATCCTTACCAGGAACAGAGTTGTTTACTGAGGTTCTTTTTAGTAACAAAGTCACCGGTGCAATTGACTATCTCACGCTATATGATTTATTCAATTTGTATCAATAACATAATCACTTGTAACCCTGCTCCTGCAGTTTACCAAACTTTATCTAGATCATCTAATATAATTCAATGCCATTGAGAAGAAGATGCATGTCAAACAATCTTTATCTCCATGCTCTACTCCACAAACTTGTTTTAATTCTGTGCCGACACCCATTATTGCACTTCAAAAAACACAGCACAGTCCCTCTTCTTTCATGAATGATTGTGTGCTCCAGAGAAGACAAACCACCAACTTACTAAACATTACTCATTGAAGAAGCTATTCCCAACAAAATTACTTGTTCAGGCTGCTACCAGCATCAAGTTTACTTACAAATCTGGCTCAAAAAGTAATATTTCATTTAATGTTCAGGAATTGTGCTTGCCGTTTGCCGGCCTTGCTAACGCCAGTCAAACAAAGGCTTGGTGACTCGAGTCCACACAGGAGAAGGAGGCAGTGCAATGGAAACAAATCTTGGTAGTGACGAGTTTGGAGGATTGATGAAGAGAGAGAGAGGCTGCTCGAGGTTCCCCTATTCATGAGAAGAGCCGTGGGATCCAAGGGCTCTCGAGTGACAAGGAGCTCTGCTTGTTTGCAAGAAGAGTGCCTCGTTTGATCTTGTTGCAGCAAGGGGGCTGCAAGGAAACCAAGAGTGGCAAAGGAAAGTGCGAATGTACTCGAGGCTGCCCAAAATTCACAAGAGACATGAACGAGAACTCGTGCGAGAAGGCGAACCATAACTCAAGGGAGCACAAGCTCGAGTGCCCAAAGGGCTGAGCTATAGAAAAGCTTGAGATGCGAGGTGCAAGGAGCAAGTCAGCTCGAGACGCGAGCTGTATGACAAGCTCGAGAAGCAAGCTGTAGAACCAGCTCTTGCGTGATCCTCGAGACATCTCGCAAGGGCTCTTGAGTGACAAGGAGCCCTGCTTGTTCGCGAGAAGGGGTCCTCGTTGAGCTTGTTGCATGTACAGCTGTTTCCGGGTGTATCAACACAACCCCTGATGACACAGCCATTTGCGAGCTGAAAAAACTATGTGGAACTGAGGGAAAGGAGAAGAACGCACGTGATGTAGGGACGTATGTCCAATCCTACGTAGGCCGGATCTCTGGACTGAGTGATAAGGATAAGGAGATTCGGTTCATCAAAGGTCTCCTGGAGTTTATTTACAGACAATTGGCAACGGCGGAAGCACCGCCGAAATACTACCAGGACTGGGTAGACCGGTCTCTCAAGATGGCAGCTGCCTATGCCCATATCCGTGAAACAACGGGAAAGAGACCATTGTCATCTTACTCCTTGGTTACGTCAAAACCAACCCTGTTGCAACCTCGTTTCACTCCGGCTCCACATCCCTCAAACAGTCCAGTCCCTATGGAGGTAGACACCTCCAAAATTCAACAGGTTCGGCGGTGTTACAACTGCCAGGAGCTTACAGCTGACCCCAACCACATTGCACGCACGTGCACAAAACCGGCAGTTCCCCGTCTACCTCCTCGAGGACCCCTTGTGGCCGCTACCAATGCGGAGGCATCTTCTTATAAGGCCGAAAAAAACAAGCCTGAGAAAGAGGCAGCATTGAGCTCGTCAAGCATATCAGAAGTAATGCTCAATGCTATACTAGGAGAATTGGAGAAGCTGAGGGCGGAAAATGCCGACCTCAAGAAAAGAATGGAAGAGAATTTTTGATTCGGGCCCTGATTCAAGCTGTGCAAGCACGCGCCCCACGTTTACCATGTACTAATAGGTTTTCCATACTTGCGTCTGATGTACTAGAGACTGGTTCTGAATCCAAACATTTTCACGTACTCATCACAGTCTCAGGAGTGCAGAGATCTAAAGAAGTTGCAGCAATGATTGATAGTGGAGCCTCGACACTATTCATTCATAAACGGTTTGTCCGAGAGCATTGTATCAGAACACAGAAGTTGAAACAACCCATTCCGGTGTACAACATAGATGGAACCCCAAATCAAGATGGGGCTATTCATGAAGTCGCCATTCACAATATGAGGATAGGGGACCACGAGGAAAGGACTATCTTCACGGTTACCAATATTGGGCCGGAAGACGTGATCATAGGGATTGATTGATTGAGGTATCACAATCCCACCATTGATTGGTACAAAGGCATCATTTGGATGGATGGATGTACTGATGCATGTAAACCCAGGGAACGGGTTAAGGAAGCGAGGGAGGCTGCAGCCAAGAGAACAGCTGAGCCTAAACAAAGAAATAGGTCCCCAGGATTGCGGAAAGTTGTAGAACAACTTCCGTACTTGCCAGTAGATACGGAAGAGGCTGAAGAAGATTTTGAGGAAACCATGGAAGGTTCAGGAAGTTTGGATGGGGCCAAATTGCCGAAGTTACAGGCGCAGGCCACTACTCAGCTTGGTAGAAAAGGAACTCCCCGACACAATCTACACACATGTCCAGCACCTATGGTACAGGAAGGTGAACGTTTGCTCACTCTAGCAGGATATACATACTCCGGTGAACTAGCTGAGGTTGAGAATCAGGTAAAACCAGTCAAAACCTTTGAGGAGATGGTACCTGAACAATATTGTCAACATGCTCATATCTTCTCTGAGACGGAATCTCAACAACTTCCAGAACACAAGTCAGACGACCATGTAATTGAGTTGGTTCCGGAAGCAAAAGCATCCCGAGCAAGAAAAACTTGACAAGTTTGACCAGGAGAACCTAGAAAAATGGTACATTCAACCGTCAAAGTCCCCAATGGTGTCACCTTTCTTCTTTGTCAAGAAAAAGGACGGAAAGTTGCGCCTGGTTCAGGGTTATCAAAAGTTGAACAAAGTTACCATCAAGAACAGATATCCACTACCATTAATTTCTGAACTTATGGATAGGCTAAGAGGCACTAAGTTCTTCACTAAGCTGGATGTCAGATGGGGATACCATAATGTCCGCATTAAAGAAGGCAATGAACACAAAGCTGCATTTGTCACTAACCAAGGACTGTTTGAACCTACAGTCCTGTTCTTTGGCCTTACCAATTCCCCGGCCACGTTTCAGAACATGATGAACAACATCTTTGCTGACCTCATTGCTGAAGGCAAGGTCACTGTTTACCTAGATGATATCCTCATCTATTCCAAGGAGATATCCGAGCGCCGCGAGGTGGTACAAGAAGTTCTGAGACGGCTCAGACAGCATGACCTGTTTCTTAAACCTGAGAAATGCAAATTTGAGCGCTCAGAGACAGAATATCTTGGTGCTACCATTGGCCACAACCAGCTACGCATGGAACCTGTCAAAGTAAAGGCAGTGGCTGAGTGGCCTGTACTGCAGAACGTCTTTAATATCCGCCAATTCCGTGGGTACGCAAACTTCTACCAGAGATTCATCAAAGACTTTGGAAAGATATGTAAGCCCCTAGACCATCTCACGGGCAAGGTTCCTTGCAAATGGGGCCCTGAAGAACAGTTGGTGTTTGATGAACTCTGCCAACAATTCGTGGAAGCGCCGGTGTTAGCAATGTGGAGTTTTGATAGACCCACACGTTTAGAAACGGATGCATCTGGTTATGCAATGGGAGGGGTATTGCAGCAACAAGCCGAAGACGGCACGTGGCATCCAGTAGCCTATCGGTCTGAAGGCATGGCTGAGACCAAACAAAACTATGAGATCTACAATCGAGAACTCATGGAAATTGTATGAGCCCTTGAAGGCTGGAGCCACTACTTGAAAGGGCTACCAGAGAAATTTCCTATCTTCTCTGACCACAAGAACCTCGAGTACTGGAAGACAGCTTTTAACTTGACACGTTGCCAAGCGTGTTGGTCGTTGTTTCTCTCATGCTTCAGCTTCGAGATTATTCCAAATCCCGGAAGTTTAATGGGAAAGTCAGATTCTATGTCCCGGATAGGCCAACATGAGGTCAATGACGAAGAAGACAATTTGTCACGAGTAGTCTTAGCATTTGAGGTCTTCCGAGCTACTGCTTCTCAACAGGGACAAGCTAGTGTACAACCAGACAAAGACCTGTTAAAACATATCTGTGAATGTTCTCTTCAAGAGACCAAAGTGGCAGAAGCACTTGCCAAAGTTAAGAAACTCGGACCTCGCCTTCTTAGCCGAGGACTCAAAGAGTGGAACATGGAGAATGGACTGTTATTGTTCCGGGGAAAGGTTTATGTCCATAAAGATGACGAGATCCGAGAAGAACTAGCTCGGAGACATCATGACTTACCTGCCGCCGGACATCCGGGCAGGTACAAAACACTGGAGCTACTATCTCGGAACTACTGGTGGCCCAGCATGACACGCTTTGTCAATGATTACGTAGACACGTGTGACACCTGCCAAAGAGCCAAGACGTACCCTGCCCCACCACGCGGTCCGCTCACTCCGCTAGATCCACCCAATGCTCCATGGGAAAGTGTCACCACGGACTTCATTGTCAAACTACCGCCATGTCAAGGATACGGTTCCATCACGGCTGTGGTTGATTGAACAACAGTGCAGGTGCATTGCTACCCATCACAGAAAAGCATGAAAACTCCTGAACACATGCAGGATTATATTGCAAATGTGTTTTGACTCCACGGTGTACCTTGCCAGATGATCTCAGACCGCGTATCAGTGTTTGCGTCCAAGTTTCTCTGTGCTATCTACAATGCACTCGGAGTAAAGTCTTCCATGTCTACTGTGTATCATCCTCAGACAGATGGCAAAACCGAACGTATGAACCAAGAGATAGAACAGTATCTCCAATTGTTCTGCTCCTTCAGACAGGATGACTGGGTAGATTGGTTACCAATTGCAGAGTTTGTGCTTAATAGCCGAGTACACTCATCTACCGGGAAGGCTCCCTTCGAACTGATCTGTGGGTATTTACCGGAATTCCAGGTACCTCTAAATCCAGTTTCAAATGTCCTGCCGGGGGCGCTCTTCTTCTCACACCACCATCTTCAACTATTTTCCCACGCTCGCGGTCACTGCGCTGACTGTCGACGTGGCGGCATTTCTTGATATTCATTCAACAAAAATCACCACCGAGTCAGATAATCAGGTAATAGAGTGCAACTGCGAAAGTGAGCATGTCGCCTTCAGGAGGAAACTCCAAGGCAGGCACACCGAATCTGAGAAGTAAGGCACTGCCAGCAGTGACGATAGAGACGCTGTGCAACTCTGCTAAGCTTTGAGATCATACGATCCACTCGACAGAGTCTGCGAGAAAGTACCTAGCAGGCCAGAAGTATACAAATGGGGAGAACAACTCCGTCGAGGACATAGCTCAACTCATTTTAAATATAGGTGCGACGAGCAGCAACTCCACCATCCAAGATGGACTCCGCGCAGTGGTGTACCTACTGCTGGAGAAAGCAGAAACGGAGGGACAGCTAGCACAGCTGGTAGCAGGCAAGGTAGCGGAGAGCGTTGAGAGGCTGGCAGAGCAACTGAAGGAGACAGTGGCAGAGGCGGTAACGAGGGCAGTAGAATGTAAGCAGGTTGAGGAGGTCATAGCAGGAGCGCGAGGGACGGGCACCACAACCACGACCGCATTCACCTCCTTGGATTGTCAGGCTCTGTCGTATGCGATGGCTCTAGCAAAGTCCCCCCCCCCCCCCGCGACACATGCGAGCACAATCGACAAGCACAAAGCGTGGACCAAGGGCATCTTCCTGGACAAGGCAACGGGAGCACCAGAAACCCCGGCTGCTACGATGTTGGGGAAGCAGCTCGTTGACCATGCGAACAAGGTCCTCGAGGTCATGCGCGAGCCAGGGGCGGGCATTATAGAGGGAGCATGTTTCCGCAGTGCACGGAAAATGAAGAATGGAGGGATATGGTTGGAGATGGGTTCGAGGGAGCAGGCGAATTGGCTCAGGAAGTCGGAGGCACTCCGAGTTTTTTTTGCAGCACTGGGACGGAGGCTTAAGCACGGCGAGATCCCGTTGCTTGCCAGTCATAGCACAGTCGGTCCCAGTCACATTTGATCCAGATGATGAGAGAATGGTGCAACGACTGGAAGGTGAGGCAGGTATACCGACAGGCTTAATTGCGGTGACGAGGTGGATCAAACCCCTCCAACGCCGTGACCCAGCACAGTCACGGGCCCATTTGCTACTAACACTCACTACCCCAGAGGCGGCGAACGAGCTCATGCTGGAGGGAGTAGTGATGGAGGGCACCCGCGTCAGGGTGCGGAAGCTGGTACAGGACGTTCACCGCTGCTTGAAGTGTCACACGCTGGGAGCCACACACCAAGCCGCGCAGTGTCCCAGCACAATGGAGGTATGCGGCACGTGCGGGAAGGATCACCGTACAAACATGTGTACGGTACGGGAGCGCGGTGAGTTTTTCTGCGTCAACTGCAAAACCCACGGCCATGGAGTTTGGGATCACACATGCCCCACCTTCCTCGCCGCCCAGGAGCGGTTTAACCGCAACACGCCAGGTAACATGTACCTGTACTACCCAACGAAGGACCCCCGTACTTGGGCCCAAGCTGACCGCCCTCCTGAGCCGAGTTGCACAAACCGCTTTGAGCGCACTCGGCCTCAGCATCTCCAGCAGGTGACAGGCGCAAACGCTATCCCCCTCCCAGAGGGTGGCCGACCAGCCCCGGCACACCTAGCTGACGTGCCTGTCACCATAGCAGGACCTTCGCAGAAGCAGCGCGCGGCGAATGCCAAAGCAGCTGCAAATGCGAAAGGACCGACGGCAAAGCACTTTAAAACACAAAAGATAACTGACCTTTTCTCCAGAGCGGCTTCGCCAGCAGGGAGAGCCACCTCGACGCATGGTTTGGTCGACTCAGGCGACAAGCACTTCCGCACGCCGCGCAAACCTTTCCCGCACTCTAGGCAGAGCACTCTGTTCCCCACTCAATGAACAAAGATCCTCACGCAGAACAACACAATGGGCATGAAGCAACACAAAACCACTGTCTATGTATCTGGCAGCAGAACGTAAACAAACTCCTTGAAGCTCAGCTTGACCTCCTTAACGCAATCTCTCCAAACGACATTGACATGATACTTTTGGAGGAGCCGTACATCAACAGCCAGGGTTTCTCGAGAGGTAGCAGCCACTGGGCCATGATATACCCGCCTGACCACCGCAACCCCACCTCGTCATTCCGCCGTACTCGCTCCATCACACTCATCAGCACCCGCATCAACTCCAACATCTGGCAGCCGCTCGAGGTCCCTTCCCGTGCCATAACAGGCGTCAGCTTCACACCAGAACCCGATCACCACATCCTGCTGTACAATATCTACAACACCCAGCTCCACTCCCAAAACATCGTAGACCTCGCAGAGCACACAGCAGGGGAACACGCGAAGCTCCAAGGCACGGTCTACGTTTTGTGGTTAGGCGACTTCAATCGCTACTACCCAATGTGGGACGATCCGCATCACACTGGGCTGTTCACTCGAGCGAACCTCGACGCAGCGCAAACCCTACTCGACGCTGTGTCTACAGCAGAGCTAACTATGATGCTCCTACCGGCCGTCCCAACACTCATCTTGTCTGCAAAAACAGAAACGAGGCCCGACAATGTCTTTGGTAGCTCAGAGCTAGCGGACCAACTGGTACAGTGCACAGCCTTTCCATCTCGTCGCCCCATCTGCACCAATCACTATCCCATCTTTACTGACTTAGACGTGTCTCTCACGAGATCAGAACAGCAGCCCAGACGTAACTATAGACAGGCGAACTGGGCCAAAGTCAGGGCCACTCTCGACGACAGGCTTTGTGAGCTGGGACACCCGTCCGAGGCCACATCGGCCCAAGACGTTCTGACCAAGGCCTCAGACCTATCCGAAGCGATTCGCCTGGCAGTGGAAAGCAGGGTCCCCCTGAGCAATCCATCTCCATATATGCGCCGGTGGTGGACCAAAGACCTTCGAGCCATGCAGTCTGAGGTACGCAAGGCAGCGCGGGCGGCTTCCAAGTTGCACAGAAACCCCGACCACCAGGAACATGCTGCTCTACGCATGAAACGACAACAGTACAAAGACACAATCAAGACCCAGAAGCAACGCCATTGGGAGGAGTTCCTGGGAGATGCGACACCAGAGACGGTCTGGATGGCGAGCCGATATGTGTCAAATACGGGCACTGATGCAGCGCAAACATGGATGCCAGCGCTACAGGAGTCTGACGCCCCGGGCTCACCCCAGATCTCGGACAACGCTGCTAAGTGCAACCTACTTTGTGACGCTTTCTTCATACCCCCGCCTCCGCTGGAGCAGCTGGACATTCCAGACGACCCTGTTACCCACCCAACGTGTTTAGCTTCCGAGCACGAGACATAACTGACGAATTGATCCTTGCAGTGATGAATAGTGTGGAACCCCACAAAGCTCCGGGACCCGACGGCATAGCCAACGATGTCTACAAGAACTGTGCAGCCTTGCTGGCGCCCTACGCGGGACCTATTTTCAGAGGCGCAGTGACATACGAGGTGTACCTGGAGCAGTGGAAGCATTACACGACACTCGTACTACGCAAACCCAGCCGTCCAAACTATCACCTGCCAAAGGCCTACCGGCCGATAGCCCTCCTGGACTGTTTCGCTAAGATCCTCTCCACCTGTGTTGCGACTATACTGACATACCACGCAGAACGCCTCCACCTCATCCCAAAAACACAGTTCGGGGGCCGAGCGGGACACTCTACCACAGACGCGCTGCATCTCCTGAATGCGAAAATACGCAATGTATGGCGAAAGGGAATGGTCGCATTGGCCATGTACCTGGACGTCAAATCTGCCTTTCCGAGTGTGGTACCCGCTCGGCTCGCCCATGATCTGCGCAAAAAAGGAGTGCCAGCGTCGATGGTGAACTGGATCATGAGGATGATGGAGGGCAGGACAACCTCGCTGTGTTTTGACGGATTCACCTCAGAACCGACCCCAGTGCTGAGCGGCCTCTCGCAAGGATGCACACTGTCAGTCATCCTACACAACCTCTACAACGCGTATGTCCTCGAGCTCCAACTGGCAACAACTGAGTCTGGATCTGGGTTCATCGACAACATCGCCTTCCTTAGCATCAGGCGCAGCTTTGACGACACGCACCGACAACTCAAGAATATCATGCATGGAACGGAGCAACCAATGCGGCAAAGTCTCCTTCCAGAGGCTCAACAACGCAACCACATCTTTGAAGTCAGCAAGACAGCGGTGGTGGACTTCTCTCGTAAGCGCACACCAGACCCCAATCGCCCCCGCCAAACAATCCCCATCCCACGCCCCTCACTCCACGTAGACGGAAAAACCATCAACTCCTCTCCAGCCCACACCTACCTGGGACTCATCATGGATTGCAAGCTGCGATACCGCGAACACGCTGCCAAGGCACTGAAGAAAGGTGCAATCTGGAACTTGGGGCTACGTCACATGAACAAGATCATCACGGGGCTCCCGGTCAGATACGCCAGACAACTGTACACGGTGGTAGTGATACCGAGAGTCCTCTATGCAGCAGATGTGTTCTGCCCGCCCGTCCTAACTCGCAAGGGCAGACTTATCTCAGCAAAGCCATCGAGTCACGTACGGCAACTTGCGCGCATACAACGCGAGGCAGCGGTGACAATGATTGGAGCGATGCGTACATCTCCTACTGATTCACTGGAAGCTCACGCTAACCTACTCCCCTTTTGATTACAGGTTGAGAAAATATGCATCCGAGCAGCGGTACGCATGGCCACACTACCCAGAGATCATGCCATAGCAACAGCGGTGCGGGGCGCCATTCGCCTTCTCCCGGCACGTCACCTTTCCCCTCTCCACTCCATCTTCCACGCATTCAACCTCCCTCTACACAACATCGAAACCATCACCCATCATCGCCGACCACCACACTGATTACCGCCGCACCAGCTGCACTTCTCAATAGCACCAAACAAGGACGCTGTGCTGGAGGAGGAGAAAAGTGCACGGACGCTGTCAAGATATACGGAGACGGATCGGGCTCAAACGGAGGAATAGGAGGAGCAGCAGTCCTAGTATATTGGGGAGACTGGAATTGCCGTCTGACGAGGCCAGTGTACCTGGGAACTGACAAGGAGCACACGGTGTTCGAAGGGGAACTGGTAGGGCTGATTCTTGGTATCTATCTAGCAGGCAAGTACGCCAACTTCCCGAGGATCTCGCTTTTCGTAGACAACCAAGCTGCCATCCAGGCGCTACAGAAACCCAGTGCGCAAGCCGGCCACCATCTCGTCGACGTTTTCTACCGTCAGCTTGACCACCTGACGCGAAATTGCCCCGGCTTAGCCATCACAATACACTGGGTTCCAGGCCACAAAGATGCTAAAGGGAACGAGCTCGCAGACAAAGCCGCGAAAAAGGCGGCCTCTGGCAGGTCTAGCCAACCTGACATGCTACCCACGGCTTTCAGCTCCCCCCTGGCCACCAGCTCGTCGGTGGTGAAGCAGCACGCCGAGGCAACGCTGAAGACGAAAGCGAGAGATTCGTGGAAGGAATCGTTACAAGCCAGCAAGATGGACCAAATCGACCCTGCCCTCCCCGGACCATCATTCCTGAAATACGTTGCAGACACTCCGAGACAGCAAGCCAGCCTCTTGATACAACTGAGGACCGGACACATCCCCCTCAACCATCATCTGCACCGCATAGGTAAAACCCAACGCCTCGTTGCCCATTGTGCCAAGACCCAAGCAGCAAGGACACCGCATCCCACTTCCTCATCCACTGCCCGGCATACTGCCGAGAGCGCGCGCCCCTCCTCCGAATGCTGAACGGACGTAACATCACCCTGAAGATCCTCCTCAGCACGCCAGCGCTACGACCAGCACTCATGACATACATCCACGCGACGGGGTGACTTAGAGCAGCTTTTCCCAACCTCCCACGTACCTATGGGTCCCCCACGTAAGATTCTATGCCGTCTCCCATGCCGTTTCGTTATCCCTTCAAATCCATTTATCTCTCGCCCTTCTCACAACTTCACATATAATTTCACGCTTACACCGCTCTTACACCTTTATATCATTACCATTTCCTTAATCCAGTACCTACGTCTTTTGCTATTCGCTCCCAGCCCCTCTTGCTCCGTGATAGCCAACCTCTCCCAAACTCGATAGACAGACACTCTCCCCGTTCCGTACGCACGACAGATGCCAGCGAGACACTTCTGAATACCCTTCGATTACTGCACGTTTAGGTTGCCACGTTCCGTCCTGTATAGCTTTCTCATTGTGTAGCATCCAACATGGGGCCAAGCCCTACAGCGGATGTAAATGGATTAAAAAAAAAATGTCCTGCCATAGACGAACATCTTCAAACTTTGCGAGAAGCACAAGAAGACGCCAAAGCTGCACTGCAACTCACGGCAGAACATATGAAACAATTCTATGATCACGGACAAAGGCCCCGCAGTTAACTGTTGGTGATAAGGTTTACGTGGAACACAAGAAACATCCAAACAAACAGCTGGTGGCAAAACTAGCACCAAAACGGGATGGTCCTTATGAAGTCTTAGAAAAGATTGGGGACCTGAATTACTGGGTCAAACTCATCATTCAAGATAAGCGACACCCGGTATTCCTTGTGGATAGGTTGCGGCCAGCCAACACAGCAAGTTTGGTCCCAAACCGGGAATTTCCTGAACCTGAGCCAATTGTGGTCGACAGAGAAGAGGAGTACAAGGTAGAACATATTCTTGATTTAAGGATCTTTGGGCGAAAGAAGGAGTTTCAGCATTGTTTCAAGTGGATATCCAGAATCAGAAAATTCCTGGGAACCAGCAACCAACATCACTCATGCCGATGAAGCTTTCAAAGACTTCCATAGACAACACCCAGGAGCTCCATGACCAATTGCTGCATCTTTATTCTTGGCGATGAATTTCTGACCAATCAACAAGACCTTTGAGAAATTACCTTCAGAAACTTTACGACACGTATCCTTATGGGAAGACGAAAAAGACTCAACTTCTGCCTTCCGGAGAAAAGGCCTTTAGGAGGGGGGTAATGTCACGAACATGCATACTTTTTCCTTTTATTTTCCTTTTATTTTCCTTATCTTATCTCATTGATGGCACATGGCTCCTGCATGTCATCAAGTACATATGACAGACTGGTCACATGATCATAGAAGCTGCTGGAGCATTGTGGAACATTGTAGAACATTGCACCATAGCACACCATATGTTCCCACGGCAGTGTTAGGAGTACAGACCCAGTACCAGGAGTCCTTGTCTGAGATGTATATAAACGCACCGTGTAGCTCCCTAAAGACCTCAGATTCTACCTCCTGGTCTTTAGGTAACATCCACCTTGTACTAGATCCATTACTGTACTAATATAACCTAGTCCTTAGCTCATTCCTGGCTGATCCCCCTCTGTCGTGTCCCCACTCCTCCTCATCACATATATCCCTGTTGTCATTGTCCGCACAAGTTATCTCGTCGTTCCTCCACCCTCGTCGTCACTCCCTTCCTCTGCATAGAGTTTGGTTGTGTTCCTGACAGGTGCATATATCTCATTTGTGTTGCATTCTCGAGCCCTCTTGCGTTCTTCACTGCGTTCTTCACTGCGTTCTTCACTGCGTTCTTCACTGCGTTCATTCTACTGTGTCATTCCACTGCATTGTGTTCCTCTTCCACTGTATCCTCCTTTTGAGCCAGTGTTTACCTTCTCTTGGCCACTGTGTTTATATTGTGTTCATTTCACTGCCTTGTGTTTTAAAGCCATATATCTCTTATACTTGACAACTGTGATTCACTGCGTTCTCTCCTTTCCTCTCGTCCCTCGTGACCTTTTTCTATTGTTTCCCTCAAACTTTGAGCTTTTCCCACCATTACCCTCTTGGGTTCTTTACCTCACGCCTTGTAAATCCCTCGGCGTGCATCACTGTCATTTCTTGCACTTCCCTACATACCCGATCCCCTCCTCTTGCCCCTAGTTGTTGTGCAGCGCCCACATACCACTTGTGCTCCTTGCCGCAACTCGTTGCATCTCTTTGCCTCTTGCCACATTGCATCACCTCTCAGTAGTGGTCAAGTGCAGCTTAGCACTCTTGGACCTACCCACATCACATATCCACTCCGTCCCTATTACTACTCACACATGTGATTACCTTCCTCAAGGTCTGGTGTGTTTGTGCCTGGTCCCTCCATGTCCAAAGGGAGTGTTAGTGTCTCACCCTGACCCATTAGACCAGATCAATCAGGATCATGAGCAGCATCATATAAGCTTGTTCTGGGTCTCTTGACACCCATCAACAGGATGCCCTTATTGAATACCACTTCCAGCACACCATTGATTGCTATCCCAAAATCTTTGATTTTGTGCCACCTCCTACTACTTGATTTACCACATACTATGTCATTCTAGAGTCCATTTCCATCCTTTTGAAACACTTCCTTCGGACATGGTGATGTGCTTATCCACTTTTATCCCAAACTTTGCACTTCTCACTGCCACCTTTTGCAATACTCCCCTACCCACTGGCGAGCCTAGTGATGCATTCCATTTCCAAATTTCTTTGCCATCCATCTTCTCATTAATTCAACTTTATATGCACATCTGTGACGTGTATTAGAACAACAAGACCTTCACCATTTTTGTTAATCCCCTCAACCCTTTGCAAAACTATACCTACCAAGGCCCTCGTTGTCTCTGACAACTATGCCTTATGCAACATCTTCTCCTGGAATGGAGTCACCCTCAGCACAACCAAATCTTCTCATCACGGTTTGACATACCAACCATGATTAACCATCCAAGAAAGTTCTTACCATTGCCTATTATTAGATATACCCCTATGCCTGGTGACAGACCTGAATGGGTAAACATTGACATTCAGGGAAGTACACAGAATTTTTGCACCGTTATTCATCAACAACTTCCTCCCCCTTTTCTTGATCAAGAAGAGGAACTCAACATTGAGCGACCATGGCTGCGAGAAGTTGGTCGTTGAGAACTTAGTCGTGTGCAAGCCATTGCAGCAGGAGACATGGAGTTTCAGCTTCAAAATGCACTAGGAGTGACAAGGAGTTAACAGCAAATCAGAACCAGTGGGTTCTGCAAGGAGAGTTTGACTTAGTCTTATGGGAATGCATGGCATGGTATAAATAGTTGAGGGATGAGCTCGATACAAGAGCTCGCGTCAATTTAGAATGCTGAATTGCACAGGCAACCAAAAATTTCGCCAACTACCATTGCATCCCCCGACCTCTTCAAGTCAATAATGTGGTCCCTTACACTAGATTCCAATGTCCTTGCACTCCCTTCCCATTCACTGAAACTGAGAACGCCGCACCTGTTGAACGTCCCCGTCAGCAACACCAAATAATGATTACTTCCCCAACAATGCCTCCTGTGGCTACTTCTACAGGAGTATCACCCCCTGCACCATCCTATCGTCCTACAGCAGGCTCACCACAGTCTCCAACTATTGTCAAAGAAGATCCACCATGTTCACCGTCATCACCCCTCACATCCCTTAGCAATAACAATGAGGCCACCCTTGCAGACAACAAGTCTCAAGGGGGAGGTAATGTTACAAACAGTCTTTGCACCCTACTATTTCTCTTTACTTTTTTGATTATCCTAGTAACCAGTTGTTCGCTTTTTCTTTGCCTTGACAATCCAACTTGTCTTTCCTCCCTCATTTCTTGATCCTCATTGCCTCTGTTCTACACAGACTATTACATCATCAGTTTTCTTTTTGCTTCCATTTGAACCTTGGACCAAACTCCGATTGGTTACATTTGCCTTGGTTTCACCCTCTGCCTTTTTATACTTCTGTTACTGTTCCATCGGGTCCATCCTCGTCTATCCCCTGTTCCGGGTCCAACCCCACCTATTCCCTGTTTTGGGTTCAACCCCTTTTCATTGTTCTCTGGCTCATGGTTTACCTTTCCATCGTCCCTAGTTCCTGCGTCTTGACGGTCTCTTCTCCCACAAAGTAGCTATTGTTCTCTGCCTATTGTTCTTCCTTTCCATTCCTCTGATTGCCACTACGTTGGACTGGTCCAGAAGTAGTTAGGTCAACATGTATGAATAGCTGCTAAATATGGGGCTAGAACCTCAGTCTATCCACTTTGTATCAATATTCCTTCTATCAATCCATCATCTGTCTGCCAATGTGCTTGATAGCAGCTGCGTGGCCTAGACCATCATTTGAACTTGTGTGTAGTCACACCAAGGGGGTTCGACTTGACAATAGCCGGTCTTAACACCCAACACCCTGCAAAGCTTGGAGTTCAAAGTGCATAATCTTGCTTGAGACTGTTGTACAGCACAGTCTTGCTAACAAATCATGTACACACACTTAAACATAGCCACAGTCTCACATTGTGGGCCAGGCCGTTGTTTGTCTCTTGTCCCCCAACTTTAACGCATACCTCAAGAACGCTGCAGAGACCGTGATGGTGAGTCTCCCGTGCCCACACCCCATTGACACAGACACCGCACGTGCTGACCAAATCAAACAACAGGCCTTCATCAAGATTCGCAGGGAGCTCTTTAAGTTGGACCAGGTGAGGTTGGGAAGTCTTGAAAAGTGGAAACTCATCAAGCAAATGGTCAGCGGTGCACTCATTTGGCACCACTTTGAAATCAACTCTGCTGTGAGTCTGCCCTGTTGCATTGTTGCCACATTGCTCACATCTTTCTAGATCTTGGCCTCTCTCAGTTCAACAACAGGCTGAGATGGTTCTTCAGACTATTGGAGTGAGGAGCAGGCACAGGCAAGATGAGGTGAACCACTTAACAAAAGAGGAGACTAATCATAGATACATGATGCAGGTACTTTTCTAGATTAAATTCCCAGTCAACTGTTTAGTCCGGGAAACTCCGCGTAGCGTGAGTTGCACCGGCAAGGTGCTCACCCAGAAACACAGACATTGTTGGGATGGTGAACACCATCAAGCCTGATTACATGGACATTGACACTGTCACAGAGACAGAGCTTTACACAGCAATTAGGGACACAAAGTGGAAGACAACAACGAGGTGGTGGCAGGCATGTAGCACAATGCTCTCACCCACTATAAACCTTATGCAGGTATCTAGCCCAGTAAAGACCAAGTTAGCATTGGGTACTACTAGCTATGTAGTACAGGAGGGGTTTGCTTACCTAGCCCAGTAAAGACCAAGAGGTCGAGATGGGGGGCTAGGAGCATACATGCAGCATCTTATATAGACTTCAGTGACCTGCGCACAGACCATGTTAAGGGCAGGCTTTGCAACAAGCCGTGTGAATGAAGAACAATAGAACTACCTAAAGGAGAATAATAGCTATTGTCTGGACTTTGCCAAGACCTCTACTCGTGAGAGAATCTATCTAAAAGGAGACCAACTATTGTATTCCATTCCTACACCTGTGAGAACATTCTTCCATAAAGAGAACAATAGCAAAAGAACAATAGAAGTGAGTCATGTGCCAGTGTGACGTAGCAGCAAGTAGCGTGACTGTGTAGAGCCTCTAAGCCACGTGATATGAATGCTTAATAGACGTGCAAGAGTGTTGCAAGGTGTAAACTCGAGATAAAAATGCAAAAAATGAGGGCTAGTTGGGCCATCCACGACATCATCCACAGTGCCTTTCATTCATCAAGTACTACAACCTTTAAGCAAGGATTTAGGAGGGGTTGCACATAACCGCTGTCAAGAAGGATAAGGACAAGTTCTGGCCCATTGTCAACAACAAGCTCCAAGAAGCAGAGCTGAGGTCCACAGTGCAGTCGACCACCGCAGATGAGACAAAAGCCAAGTTGAAGATGTAAGTATGCATTTCTGTTCATTGCAAGCCATCTAAGCCGCCCCCTAGGTTCTTCAATGCTTGTCTTCAGAGTGACCTGAACACCTTCTGCATCTGCAAGGGAGCGCTGCCTATGGGTACCGTCGATTTCCTGCCATGAGTGAAGGGGGGCATTTTTTATCACCGCTGTCACTTGTGCTCGTCTTGCATTGTATAATGTTGTTTGTGGATTCTGTTGTTACTTTTGTTGCCATCTTTGTATAGTACATAATTTGTTTGTATGCTAATAATATCTTACTGTGTGATGACCCAAGATATTTACAATGTCTCTGGTGCACAGCTTTATTATCTAACCAAATGAAGCCATAGCATATCCCAGGAGTTGATCCTCATGTGCATATGTGGTTTCACTTACGTCTACACAAAAAAAATTGTTTTCATTCTCTCATGTTAAGACCTGTGCCTGATTGTATCGGGTCACACTCGGGGCCAATCAACAACATGGTTGTTGGGATTAGGGTCAGTGCAAGGGGGACATAAGTAAGTCCTTAGCTTCAGCTAAGTAATCTGCACCTTTTTGAAATGCTCAGACTCGGATTCAGGACTTAGCAGGATCAGCGGTTCAACCTCTGAGTATTGTAATTGGATTTGGGAATTGGATCAGAAGTATTGGATAGTGAACAGAGGTCAGGCAGTGACAAGTAAGACTGCTTCAGCTAGTGAAGCAGAATGAAGCAGAGTGGTGAATCTAAATCAATATTTGAACTTAGAACTTCTACTGTACAAGTTGGATTGGCTTATATACTACTACACGTTAGAAGTCTGATAGGAGACGTATACGGAACTAATATGGATAAGTGTTCTGGAGTCAATATTGGAATTGGATTGGAGTTGGGGATCTGATGAAGCGGGAAGTACAAGGGAAGGATGGGCGTGGCTGATCATATGACGGGATTGTGAAAGGGTTTGGAATTTTGGTTGGAAGCATGTGATGATGGGTGCGCGAGGTAGTGGCGGGAGGATGCTAGAGTGATCAGAAGTTTGGTCCCAATGACGTGATCCAATTCGGATCATAACATGTCAATGTTGTATTGCTGTCTATGTCACAGAGGATATAATTGTCTGTGGTACACTGTGTATCAAATGTTGCAGAGACATGAGCGTGGAAGACATCTGTGTACTACAACACCAATCTCCGACGGAATATCAGGGGGAAATTATCCTCCAGATATTTGAATTGACTGGGGGTGTACTGGCCAATATACACACGTTCTTGAAAAACAAGGCGGTCACAGAATTTGGCTGATCTTCACCGGCTGGACTTTCCATGAGCTGAAAACCCCAAGTCAGGAATAGCCTGGACCACACACCAAATGGGTGTAACTCTTACTAGGAAACACACCCCTATGGGTAATTCTGGCGTATATGAGGCTGAAATTTGCACTCTTGCTATGGGTATTAGCAATGCTGACCAGCTCTAGGGTTCCTGCCGTATTCAAGGTAAAAAGGCGAGTGCTTAGTTCCCTCGTGCGCTGCATTGTTGTATGCGAACTCAGCCGAACTGAGCAATCTAGCCCAGTCGTCATGTAGTTGATCGACGTAACAACGCAGGTACTGTTCGAGCGTTTGATTAACTCGTTCAGTTTGACCATCAGTCTGCGGATGATATGCGGTGGTCATCGTAGATTCTATCCCTAGCATTTTACACCATTCCTGGAATAAATCTGCTGCGAATTGTGGACCTTGGTCGGAAATGATTTGCAAAGGTAACCCGTGAAGGGTCCAGACTCTCTCATAGAGTAGAGCTGCAAGATCTTTTGCTGAGAACTCGTTTACGATAGGGAAGAAGTGCGCCCTTTTAGTGAGGCGGTCTACGACTACGCAGATAGCATTGAAGCCATCAGACTTTGGTAACTGAGTAATCAAGTCGACAGTCATGATATCCCATGGTTCGGCCGGAACCGGATTAGGGATGAGTGGTCCATAAGGCTGTTGCAGACAAGTCTTCATCCGCTGACATGTGTCACAGCCTGTCACGTATTTCTTGACATTGGTGGTTAAACCTGGCCACCAGTAGTTTCTCAAGATCAGTTCGTACGTTATCCATCTGCCAGGATGTCCGGCAGAAGGTAGATCGTGATGCATCTGGATGATTTGGCGTCTCAGATCTAATTCCTGATCTTTGGGGATGTAGACTTTTCCACAATATAGAAGTAATCCATTCTCAAAATTCCATTTCTCTGGTTACGATTCCTGAAGAATGAAGAAGAATCGTTCCAGTTTGCGCCAGCGCATTGATGCTTTTTCAGATGTGACCTTTTTGTCCCCCAAACTGTGGGAATTTGATGGGGTAATACATGCGGTAATAGATTTTGTTACAGTGTGGTGTAATGATTTGATGGTGTTTCATTTGCTTTGTTATTCACTCTACAAATGTGTGTGATGAGCTGAATTTCCCATCAAAAATCTGTTTTTGTTTTTTGTATTGAACACATGTACATGAATAGACACAAATTTTACATCATCAGATAGTCCTGCCCTTCAGCAACACACAGACATAAAAATCTTCTTGGTTGAACCCAACGTTGGGGATGTACAGTCAATGTACTGATAAAAGTTGCTCAGACTCCATTTGGAACCCCGCTGATCTTTTTCTTGCAGGTTATCACATGATTTTTGGCTATCCGGTTTGTACCTATCACATAGTTTGCAAGCGGCTGCCGCCGCATCGGGCCGATTTCCCCTCTCTCTGATAGCAAACCTTATAATAGTCAGTAGGTAACGCTCTACCCCACAGATAAACCTGATTTAGAGAATTCGGACCTTCCAAATGTTCAAACCCTGTGAAATGTGCATTTGTCAACCACTCTGCAATTTCAAGTACACTTGGCTGGCTTGCAGGCTATCTTCTTGTGTTGCATGCATGACTCAGTGGTTGATTACTCAGTGGCTGTATTTTTGACGCATCTAGATGGCTGACCTAGAAAGTCTTCGCATTTGAAGTTAAACACATGCTATAGCCAGCAATGTATGTGCAGTTGTGGTAAATTCTACTTTATTTTGGTCTAAAGCATAGTATTTGGATGCTAGTTTGTACCTGCTGTGTACAGATATGAACAACGGTATGTATGTATTCTGTGACATGGATAGTCCAACAGAGACCGGATTTTTCCAACAATGTCACCAGTTTACAGCCTTAGGCGCCTATCTAGAGCGCTTATTTTCCGGCTAGGAATGTTACCGGACCTAACCCTAACCCGGGTCACGTGACATCCTGCCTTATTTATCAATAGTCCAGACCCAAACCCTAGACTCAATCTGGAGCGGTTCCAGATCAACCTAGGCTATTGTTCTATTGTTCTCCTTCCATTGTTAGGGATTCCCCAGGGATTCCCCAGGGATTTCCCCAGTTCTTATTGTCTTATTGTCTTTCGTCTATTGTCTTCTGTCTATTGTTAGGGATTTCCCAGGGATTCCCCAGTTTCTATTGTTCTATTGTTCCAGTTTCTATTGTTCTATTGTCTTATTGTTCTAGCTCTATTGTTCTACGTACCCTGGTCTTTGACAGCTACCCTGGTCCCTTATTGTTCTATTGTTACTCCAGCCCCACAGTTACTCCAGTCCCTAGTGTGGGAACTTGTGCACAGACCACCCAGCCACAGTATATATAGTAGCCCTTACCCTCCCTAGCTCTGCATCTTGACCTCTCTGTCATTTGCACTGCTAGGTGAGTTACTGCATGTAACTTAGTATCATATCTTATTAACTCTGTCATTTGCACTGCTAGTATCCGGCCTTTGAGCCTGCTTGCCTGCTCATCATCGACTTTGACCTTGTTGTCGTCGTTGAAGATCCACTTCCACTTCCACTCCCTCCCCTCTCTACCCTTGTTTAGGGTTTAGTAGTATAGCAGCAGTCGCTCCGCGACATTAGGTCAAGATACCACACAGCTACCGGCACGACTGCCCTTAGCTTGGATCAAGTCTTCCTGTCCCCCCAGTTTTAAAAAGTTTATTCCCCCCTACGTTTGAGAGTAAGCCATCGCCGTCCGTCTTGACGTGCTTGATCGCTGACTCGTTCACTTTCCGTGGTTGATTCTTAGTGCCGAAAGAATCCCACTCCCGTTTCACCGCTCGTCCAGATCCTTTGCACAAGGATCTGAACCAAGCGCGTCGAGAAGTCAAGATCCATCGCGCCTTGCCCCAGGCCGTGTTTGATCAACTCGACGCAGAGCACGCACGTGGCAAGAGCCACAAGTACACGGAGAAGGAGCTCAAGGCTATTGCCTCCTACGTCGGTCGCCGTAAACCCAAGGGTTCTGCCCTCACACACAGATTCCCCACTGCAGAGGAGTTTGAGAAACTCCGTGCTGAGTCCAAAGAGTTCGCTGCCCGTACCGCACGCGAACGAGCTGAGGCCTTAGCAAGTCTTCCTAAGAAGCCTTCGTTAGCAGAACGCTTCCCAGCCCGGCCAGCCACCAACCCTGGTGCAGCCCTCATAGCCGCAAAGCCGACTCTCATCGACTTCCAAAAGCACACCCTTGAAGACCTTCAAGGAATCTTCACTCCAAAGCTCACCGCCACCCTCCAACGCCTGTCGATTCTACCCACCATCAACAAGTACCAACAGCTTAACGAAGGCACGAGGCGTAACTTTGAGAAAGAGAAACAGAAGTTAGAAAAGCTTCTGGAGGAGCTACCAACCCGAGCCACTGTCATCACTCAGCGTGAGTGGCAGCTGCTGGATTGGGGTTTAAAGGCAATAGGAGGAATCAGTTTCAAGGGTCTAAGAAGGAATTACGAACAAGTGTTCAAAGCTTTAGACAGAGTTTGGTCGGACGAGTACTTCGTATCATTCTAGAAATACAGTGTGGCTTCTCAAAGTCCCAGAAGTAGTGTTTGGTCTAGAGATCATCTCCCCTGTGAGAACTACCCACACGCTTTCAATCACCGTACCATCAGAGACGAGTGTTACGACCCAGAAGAGGGACACGAAGCCTGTGAAACTCAGCCCTGTCCAAACCGATACAACGGTATTGCATATCCCGGTCGATACGCAAACCAGTATCGACCCATTCATCATTGGCAAGAAGCTCGTATCCTTGAATCCCTCCCACCCTTGCCTGAAGAAGACTTCGATCGAACCTTCACACAGGAGCAATACCAGATGGATTCCACCAACGTGTCTCAGCATGCTTCTAGGGCAGCAACCCCAGCCCCCGCACAAGAACCGTCTCCGCCCCCCACAGCAGAACAACTTCTGCATGCGCTACTCCTCGGTCAGCAACAGCTGACACAAGCCATCACAGCGCTGGTTCAAAACCAGCAACCGGTCAACAACAGGTCAAGGGAAAGGGTTGTAGAGAAACCTGCTAGTTTCAAGGGCAATGCAAGTAGTGACGCGCGTCGCTTTCTAGCTGCCTTCTCAATGTACGCACAGTTTAATGAGAAGCTGTCGCCGTACAATGCCCAAGGTGGTCAGACCCGGTTAGACCATCTTTGGATCTCGTCGGCCTTGTCATTTATGACCGAGGATGCAGCAGTTTGGGCTACGCCCCACATGGATTTAATTGCCAGCCATCAAATGGCATTCAATGGTGATTGGGACGATTTCAAGGCGGCGTTCAAAGCACGATTTGAACCAGTTGACGAAATGGTGGATGCTAAGGCCAAGCTCAGGGAGCTATGGCAAGGCAAGAAAACGGTTCCGGAATACACGGCACGATTCAGGGAAATCATGGACAGGACCGGCTACTCGACACAAGACCTACGTGACCGGTACTACGAACACCTGAGTACTACCATCAAGGATGAGCTGGTTCACACCGCAAGGCCTCACGTCACTCTCGTAGACCTGATCAATGTTGCTACAGACATTGACAATCGTCTTCGTGTTCGAGCTCAAGAGAAAGCTCGTGAACAAGGTCGAACGGTCCCCAACCTGTTCAAAACCACTCCGGTCTCCACCTCGTCCCCGGCTCCCTTCGTCCAAGCACCTCGTGACTCCAATGCCATGGAAATCGATGCTACCAAGGTTGGACCTAACGGAAAAACACGCGCCGACTTCATGAAGGCTATGAACGGCAGATGTTACGGATGCGGATCGAAGGATCATCAGAAGAAGGACGGAAAACATGATCGTGAACTGTGCGGACATTGTGGTGGCAACCATCAAACGCAGGTTTGCCAAAGTCGATTCCTTGGGTACCCACCTAGGCAACAGAAGGTGGCTGCAAATACTCTGTTTGATCCATCAACTCCGGCTCCCTCGTCGTCCTCGTCTACAAGGCCCCTGCCTAATCCACCCGCCGCCTCCGTCGCCAGCTCCTCGTCACCAAGTCCGTTCGACTACGATGCCATTATGAAGCAGATGTCATCGCTCACGGACCAGGTCAAGCAGCTGGGTAATCAAAGGGATTTTTAGAACGGACTCCAGGTGAAACCGCACCCTCGAGTCCCTCTAGAAAGACCTACATAGAAGA